>JAREIS010000265.1:600000-854792 GCA_030060385.1 Muscicapa striata striata | reverse complement strand
GGAGGCATCGGGGGAAAAAAAAAAAATAATTTTCCCAAACTGGGGGGAAAATGAAGTTTCTTTTCTGCTGCTGTTTTAAAAATGGTTGGGAAAAAGAAACAAATTAAAAGAAACAAAAGGCTTCCCCCTTAATTCTTTTTCTGTTTTTAAAATTTTTGGGTTTTTAAAAAAATTACCCCCTTAAAAAAAAAGGGTTTCCCTTTTTAAAAGGGCCCTATTTTCCAGAAAAATAAAACAATAAACCCTCTAAACCCCCCAGTTTTAGTAATTTCCCAAAGGCCCCAAAACCCCAATTAAAAAGGAATCGGGGTTTAGACCCAAATTTCAGAATTCCTAATTTTTTTTAAAAAAAAAACCCGTGGAAAATGGTTCGTTTTTTTTCCACTTGAAATATTCCTTTAATTTTTTAAAAAAAAAAATTTTTAGGTTAAGTTTTTTTTTGGAATTGGGGTTAAAAATAAAAAAATTTACCCCAAATTTTGGGAAAAAAATGGGTTATAATTTTCTGAAATGTGGAGAAAACAGAAAAATTACAAAAAATACCTAAACCCATAAATAAAGTTCAATGAAACCTGTATTTTCTGCTTACATATCCCAAAGAGTAATTGCCACCCTTGACTGCCAAGGCAGCCCCTTTTTCCCTATGGCTGTTTCTAACTCATATATATATATATATATATATATGCTTTATCTCCCTGATGTGTTCAGATAAATTTAGGCAATAAATAGTGTCCAAATTTAAGTTCTTTTCTGTATCTGTGCCCAAAAAACAGATTCTAAACTTATAAAAATGAGATTAACTGCTTTTCAATCCAAGGCATATAGTTACAATATATTTGTACTATCAAAAAATTTAGTTATTGGAATACCTCTGTAAATAATTGTAGTCTTCAAACCTACAATATTAAGGTAAAAACCTTCTGGGACTCCCAAATGCAAAAAGCCTGAATTAAATGTTCCCTAATTTCAAAAAAAAGCCTAAATCAGGGCGAGAGTTCAAAATTAAAAAAACAAGGCTGAGATCCTCGAAGCTGGTGGTTTTATTACAAACAAGGTGTAAATTTTAAACACTCTGAAAATTCATCTCTGAGGTTTGTGTTAAAACATGGGCATGGTCCCAAGCACTGGAAATTCCTTGGTCACAATGCCCTACTTCAAGCATTTCCAGTAGTTACAGAGACAGTAAAAAACTATCTGCAATATAGAGCAAAGCCTCATTATTACATCTGGAAGGATCTGCATCTCTTCGCTGGAAAAACATTCCCCTTTTAAAAAAAGGAATTTTTAAATGCTCCCAAAACATCTTTATTTACCAAATGTAAGCTTTCGGGAAATTCAGGAAGGTAGACAAAACCCAAACAAGTTTAACGGGAAATTTCCCTTATATTCCTGAGTTAAAAAAATGCTTTCAGTTACAGCAGAGACCTTCAAATTTGGCTATAAATTGAACATTTAACAATAGCTTGCCTATAGTGACATAACAAATAACAATCAATTATACAACCTATTTAGAACCAGCAATTTATCTCACAGGACCATCTAACAAATTTTCTTTGTGGCAGTAGCATATCAGCTCACCGTGTCCACTGCTAATCCAACTTGTTTTCTGACTGTCAAGGACTCTTTTAAGTGTTCATCTGGTACAAAGATCTAGTCCTTACATCCAACAGCAAACATACAGCCCATTTAGGGCATCTGTTAAAAAGAAAGAGACTCATTAAATTGGAAGGTGTATTTGTCAGATACAGGCTTTTGCATAACATCTGCTAGCTTTTTTAATCTGGGATTTTCCTCTCTGTCAGTTCCTTGTTACCTCTGTCTCTTCACCAGATCTATGTGGAAAAAAAAAATCTATCTCAACTGGTGACAGTCATCAGCTGAAGGAAGGAAAGAAGCACAGTGAGAGATGGGGCCAATCACCTGTAGAACCACTCACCCCGCAAGCACACAAGCTGCCTGCATCAGCGTGGTATCAGCACTGCATGGACACTTTCTGTGTTGCTTTCTCTCTCTGCAGTCCTCTATAAACTGCAGAGTAATACTGCACCTTACTAATCTGTAGTGAAAGTATAATCTTCACCCAGCAGATAAGTAGGAGAATTATTTTCTAGGGGAAACAAATAAAAGGAATAGTGCTGCAACAACTGACTGGTGAATCAGTGGACTATCTAGTTGGTGTAAAAGTCAACCTGACCTTTTATGAGCTGTGAAAACAGAAAGAATGAGGGTCAAATTAACAGCCTCAAGATGATAATCAAGTACAAAATGTCTTACAACTAGTTAGAGCAACAGATAAAGACAGCAGGCTGAAATACGCTCAGGGACAAAGGTTATTTTCCTTTGGTGGCAGCCGAACATACACAGGTAGTACCTATAGTCAAGTAACACTTTTCCTGAATTTCCTCTTAGAGTAACTTTTGTAGGAGGAGTGCTGAACTTATTTACACTCAGTACACATAACTTTTCCTCAGATTTGTCCACAGCTTCTTTGTGTTTATGTAGATCAGTCATTTGGTGCTCTGTGCCTCAGTTTTCCCATTTATCACATATCTACAGCAATAAGCTTGCCAGATTAATGAATAACAGAAGTCTTGAAAGCTTCCCATTCCTGTAATAAAGTAATATGTCGCTTCCAGGCGGTGGAAAATAGTGAGCAAACCAAGGACGTGAGTTGCCTCAGGTGTGACAAGTCTGTCAGCGGGGCTGTGTGTGTGCCGTCAGCTGCAGGGCTGGCACTGCACTGGGAGCATGAAGGGATCCCTGTGGATCAAACTGGAGAACTTTTCTCATGAGGAAACAGCCACTCAGTGTCTCAGAACCCGAGCAACAGCTCTGATTCCAGAGTCAGGATAGTCAGGATCCTGTGATCATGCCCTACTCTGCCAAGACACACCTGCTCCCTCAGGAACATCCTGGCAGAGCACATGAGACAGGACACTAGAGCAGGGACCTTACTAACCATGAGTCCTCCCACTGGCAGCTGATGGGTTTCAAAGTAACTGCATTTCTTGAGAAAGTTTAAAATTACAGTAGGTTGGTCAAACTGGGCGGAGAAAGCCAAGGAGTCCTTGAATTTAGTTCTGTTGAAGCATGACACTGCTATGTTTTGTGCTTTTCTGGCACTGGAATAGCTGCTGCCATAAAAATGGTAAGAGCTGCAGCTAAAAGCTCCAAAACAGAACTACCAGTGGAAATTCAGACTACTTGGAAATAATTTTGGTTTGGGTATCAAAGGTAAACTTTTAAAGCTAGTGTTTATGCAGCAGATATATGATTTTTAACTCCAGAGTTTCTGTAGTCTTCATTTCTTAAAGTCAAATTAAATCCTTGAGAGGCCCTGTTTGTTTTTCAGCAGAGCTGAAACTTTTGATCCTACAACGAACTGTTCCAATGACATTATTCTGAATGGATTTAACAACATAGAAATATTTAGATATAGACATCTAAATTCAGTATCCAGAAAGGAGTATTCTTGTAATTGGGCTGTTGAGCATGTGCTTTTTAGCCTCTATCTTCCATAACACTCTCTTTCCTCAACTTGAGGCTATTTCCCAATTCCTGTTCATTTTCCAGCCAAGTTCATGTCCATTCCTTTGTTCCAGGTTTGTTATTATTCCCAGTATATTGCACCCATTCAGATTTTCCCTAGACTTTGTAACTTTAAACAGTGCTTCCATCTTGTTCTTCAAGTGTCTCAACACTGAGGATAAAGGCTGGGCATCCCAGCTGATGTAGTTTTATAACAGTGCTTTCCTGTAACGGGGAAGGGCCTGGAATAAAAACTTCAGCTCCTACCTTTGTAACAACTCATGGAGGACTGTGGGCTTACAGAAGGCCAGAGCAACAGATGGAGGAAATAATGCTGTGGCACATTATCTTCAAGAAATCAGGTTGCTGGTCTCTGACTGAACCTTCCTGAGCAAACTGCACATTTTATTAAAAGAAGTCCACAATGGTAAGTTTCCTTGAAGTCATCAGCCCCAGAGGAGGATAAATGGTGTAAAAACAAATGTATGAAATCAATGATGAGATGATATGTCCTCTCAACTTGCTCAAGCGTTGATATTCAAGCCTCTTTTCTTTTTCTTCTTTCTTTCTTAACATCATTCTCATTTTCAGATTTACTGTGCAGAATTTGAGATTTAAAAATTAAGGTGTTATATCTTTTAATTCAAAAAAATATGTCCCATGTGGAAAAGTGACAGACTATTTTGATGAAACAAAAAAATTATTTAACTGCATCATGGTGTGGGAACTGCACTGCACCTATCTGATCTCATTCTTAAATTCTGTTCTACCTAAAAATGTCATGGTTTCCATATTTCTCAATTTAACACTCAGTTGTTTTAATACTTCTGAGCTGTATTGGAATATAACTGCAAAAGAAGATTACACAGAGAAAATTTTTTTCATTTAGCTGAAAGCTTGCTATACTTAAGCAGTGGGAACAAATCAGCAACTAGAATTTTGGAGACTGAGTCTCTGTTGGTAATGGCTGTATGAAATTTCTTTGCGCTTCTGCTGTGCAGCTACAAGTAGCTGCTTCCCCACACAATTCCTGAATATTTCCTTACACATTGTTTTCATTAAAAGAAAAGCACCTTCACGTGTCTGATGCTAATGGGGGAGACTGTGGCTTGAGCCAGAACACTGGTTTTACTTCCTGCAGCCTTTCCAATCAAATACATTTTCTAGAACAAGTGGAGTAAATTCCCTTACACATGCAAAGCCTTAAGCTTTTCCACATTCTTTTAGCTTACCGGACTTGTTTCTTTTTCTGGCACTAGTCTGAATCATTTCTAGAATGGCATCTTCTTCTAAATATGTCCACAGACTTTGTTCTTTTTTCTGGCTTCTTAAATTGTCATCTGTAATCCAGTAAAGTTGATTTAAAGAACTGATAATGCACATGAAAATGCTTCTTCTGATATTTCATGTGAAATAGCAGGAAGTGTGTTTGCCACTCATACATGGCATTCCATTCAAATTACAGGATGAGGTCCTGTAGTAAACTACATTCATGCTTATGGTTTTCTTCCCAAGCTGTACTCTTTCTTCTCTGGTAATGCTTAAAATTTATACTGTTTTTGTTGTTAAATATAATGTTTTTTAACAGGTACTGCAATTTGCAATAAACAAACCAATGAAAGAATATGAAATAACTATTTTCCTGTCAAGTTCTTTGCTTAGTGATGCATGCCTGTGTAATGGGACAAAATAAAGTTCGTCTGACTCAGTCACAGCTATATCATCAATTTGTTCAATGGTGTCATTACCATGATCTGATTTATGAGAAAGTATAATGGAAAAAAAGAAAAAAAAGAGTTTATTTAATGTAGGTGCCAGTACTTAAAATAACCTAATAAAATCCAACATTTCTTAGCTATCTCTATTAATATCTAAAATGCCAGCATGTTTCTCGCACTCCATGAACAAGACACTGCAAAATAGTGGCTACTATAATGACTACTAGAAAATGAGGATTTTTATATTGTAACCACTTTGTGTGTGTGTGCGTGTGTGTGTGTGTGTGTGTGTGTGTCTATTTACAGCCAATGTGAAAGAAAGACTGGGAAGGGAGACCAGGCTGGCCTGAAAGATATATGCAAAACCTCTGGTATTCACCTTCATATTCATAAGACCCAGTAACACACAGATGAGTCCTCGGAGCCTAACAAAAGGATGAGGTGGAGCAGATCTGGCAGTCCTGCCCTCAATATCAGTTTGTATTTGAGTGTCATAAATGAGCTTGCTGTATAGCCTGTAACCACACTGCCACCCACACTTACAAAAGAATTTATACCTGTTTATCATAATGTATCATTTATAAAAAGTGATGTTCTGATGTGTATTTTAGTAAGACTATAATTAGTGAAAAACAAAAGCCAGAAAGTGTAACAGACAATAGAAATGTTATTGAAGTAACCTTACAGAAGAGGGCAGAATGAAATATGACAATTCCCAGAAAACACCCAATGGCCCAATGCCAGGGAATGAAGAGACGAACAAACAAGAATAAATCCACCTAGAGCTGGAGGACCTGCAGGTCTCACCTTTACCAGAAGACAAAGGTTTAACTCTAATGGCCCAGAGGCACACCAACTAGTAGTTCCATGCAGAGAATTAGTTGTGAAAAGTCAAAAGCTGAGACTGTAGGGCAGCTAAGGAAAAGAGATAAATATGTATATAGATAGGTTTATATATATCCATGAAATTCAAATTTATTTTAAAGTTTGGTCGCACACAGAATTATTTGATTATCCTTGAGTTCTAGGAAACTACCTGCTGTAGTTCCCACCCCAAAATCTTGCAGAATTTATTCCCCTGTTTAAAATTGCTTTTAACACCCTGCAGGATGCTGAGAGTGCCCTGAAACTTTGGGACACGACTTGGACAGAAGAATCTCTCAGTGTCCCCCTCAAAAAGAAAAAAAAAAAAAAAAATCCATTAAAACTTAGAACTAAATGAATTTTCCAATCCCTTAGATTCTGTACAGACAGAACAGGCACAGCAAAGCCCATATCCTGGAGACAAACAACACTTCAGCTGAACTTCTGGTCCTGTTTGAAGAAGATTATCTCATCGAGATAAGAACCGTCAGTGATGGTGGCGATGGCAGCAGCAGTGAGGAAATTAGGATTCAAAAATATCGAGTAAGTGAGAGATTTTTTCCCCTCTCTGAATGCTGTTGCATAAGAAGAAATCTGTGCCTCTAAGCACAGCAGATTCCCAGCTTCTCCTTGCCAGGTGTCCTCCTCCTGGTGCTTTTGGTGCTGGCTCCTATAAATTTGTCTCTGATACTGTCACATTCATTAGAGGAGAAAGTGTTTTGCTCCACACCTCATTTTTAGTGCAGGGTCTCCACTGCCCTGGCATGCAGAGGTCAGGGAAGGACAGGGAAATAAGATTTCTTGGGAAAGTCAAAGTTCTCACACGTAATGTGACCCCAAATCTGCCCTGGAGCTGCTGCTGGGATGGAGATCTCAGCCTCCTGTGCCATGGCTGGCCCAGGTGCAGCCTCTGCTCTCATAAATAACTTATTATTCATGGAAAAGCAATCATTTTTATATTTATATATCGTAGTTAGTTTCACAACAAAAAATTCTCTTAAGGAAGATACTCACAGGAAAGGTGGGATGTTGATCCAAAACCCTACTCCACCAAATGGCCACTACAACTTAATAAACAAATAAATAGAAATAATATTTGTGGATGTTTCACCTTGAAAAGAGAACTGAGATTGCTGTTAAGTTAAAATGCAAAGAATTTTTTTTTTTTTTTTTAACAGATTTACCTCTGTCTGTTTATATTTTCACAGGTTTAAGCTCTGGAGCAATGAAATTATCCCAAAGGATAAGCCACACATTGACATCTGGGATCCTGCTGTTGAGTTCTGCTCTTCTAAACCCTTTCCCTTGCTGGTTCCAGCAATGCCCTGCAATGGACTTTCAAAAATAAAAATAAAAAGTGTAGATTTTATCTTAATTCTTCACCATAACCAACATTCCTGAGAAAAAGCAACACTGGGGAGGGAGGTAGAAGTTCTCTGTCATTAAGAAAATGTTAGGTATTGATATTCCATGATTTTTTTAAAAATAGGCTTGGAAATGAACGGATAAATCAACATGCATTAATGAAACAGAGTGGTGCCAAACCTAATTTGGGATTGACACGTGGGTGGGCTCAATTTTTTTCCAAGTAGTTGTTATTGGAACAGTATTTTAATGGAATGTCAACCTGTGCAAGCTGATGCCAGGGAGGGGAGGAGAGATTTAAAACTCTTGTGATGTGGATATTATTTATCTCATGTTCTTCAATGTATTCTGTTAAAAAAAAAACAAAACAACAAAACACTTTCAATTAAATAAAAGCTATTTGTTTACTTTTTGCGCTTGTCTGTATTAGAGGAGGCGTCATAAAACACATTTTTTGAAGTGCCTTGTGCTATTTTCTGCAGAAAAAGGGAATTTAAATAAAAGGAATCTCCTGTGGGCCAACACAAAGCCCAGTGAATTCCATAGAAAACTTTTGGTGGTATCAGCAAGTCTTGAACCAGAACTGAAATAACAGCACCTTTTATACTTTACATATTTTCAAACCCATTTCAAAGGATTTTTCATGTTCTGATGTTCTAATCAACAAACCTTCTGGAGATACTGAATATTTTTTGAGGGAAGATGGAAATCTGTCATTAGGCAGGATCAGTTGGTCTCTCCTGATTTTGTTATTCTTTGCTGTGGCTTGAAAGCGTAGATTCATCTGTGGGTTGGGTGTGAAGGTAAATGAGAAGAACATTGATTTTCATAGTCTTGAAATATAAATAAAAGCAGCTAATTAAGCCCTTCCATCTCCTGAGTCCCCAGAATGACAAATTAAACACCAGAGCTTGGCTTTCAAGTCAGGAGATTCAGCTCAACACTTGAAGCCACTCTCCTGCCAACTTGAACTGCATCTGATAAAAGGTGTTTTTTTTGCCTGGTGTCATTACTGGGAAATCTTTTCTTCCTTCTCACTTTGCTCTGAAGTTTATTTTCTTTTCTCCACTGTCAGATCCATGTTGTGCCATCTTTGTAAACATTTATAACGACAAGATAACCAAATACCCCAAATATTTTTTAAAAGGGGACTGTTGGAAAGAGGGTGAGGATGTGTCAGCACATGAATGAGTAAAAGAAGTTCAGCTGTTCATGAAAATCCCTCAAAGAACCCATTAAACCATCTTTGTTATCCATGGGAGTGGGAATTCACGGAGGAAACTCCAAAACTTTGGTACCTCCTCAAGGTCCCTGCCAAGCCAAAACTTTTTCTGATTTTCTGACTCCTCACAGAGCCCATGGGCTGGTCTGGCAGAAAATAAACTCAAAAATTATAAAATCCTTGCAAAACCCCATGGTAGAGATTGATATCCAAGAAAATAGCTCTTCCCAGAATCAGGGAATGGTTTGGGTTGAAAGGGACATTAAAGATCTCTTGCAGCTGGTGATATTAATAACCCCCACACTCAGTTCAATAAAATGCTTTATAGATGTCACTCTTATTTGGTTTTGGAAGAGCTTTTTGCATCATCCCTTCCCAGCAGCACCTCTGCTCACTCCCAGACCTTCTGTGCCCATCAAACAACAGGAACCTTCTATTTCCCTTCATTAAACTGAATCTGAAATTCTTCTGCTTCATAACATAAATGTAATTCTCTGCTAACTTCACCCACAACATCTTTTTATTCAAGTGAAAAGAGATTTTCTGCAGAGCAGTTACAGCTCCATAGAAGGTCTGAGAGGTGCTTAATTACAGGGAAGCTCTGGAAATAAAATGTCACTTTTAGAATTCTGTCTTCTGGGATTTCTACAAAGTTCCTAATCACGAGAGTTATTAGGAAGAGGTTTAACACAGCTTTCAAAAGAGGAGAATGGTTTAGAAATAAATGAATGTGCTGTTAAAAATCCTGATAATACCTTAATGAAGTAAAAACATTTTTCTTTGTGGTGGAAGTAAACAATGAATCACTTCTTCAGATTTCTTCTTATTTTTGTGCAGCACTGATGTTGTTTTCTTGCTGTAAGGATCCTTTACCTCAGCATTTCTCCATTTTGTCCCTGCCATGGGAGCAGCCTTTTTTAAAAAAGGGACAACTGAGGAACCCCAGGAATAGGAGTGAATTTGTTCCCCTGCTGTGTTCCCTTGGAGCTGGAGATTCCAGGGTGAAAATTCTGCCTCAGGAGCAGAACCAAGCAGCCAAAGGAGAAAAACTTGAAACCCAGCTCTTCCCATCCTCCCAAAATCACTGCAGAACTTGTGCAGGTTCATTTTCTCCTCTTCAGCTCCCCAGTGCTTTTTTTTTTTTTTTTTTTTTCCTGGTGTTTCACCAGGACAAATTGAGTCTGAGCAGCCCAAAGCACTGAAAGTCCAGCTCTTTTTATGTGGAAATGTTATTAAAGCAGCTGATGCTGAAATGGAAAGAGTTCACATGGCTGGCAGCTTTCATTAAAAAGAAAAGAGAAAGGGTCAAAAAAGAGTTTTGTCACTTAGAGTTGCAGGAAAAACTTTGGAAATAGGAACAGCACAAATCCCCTAAAACCAGAGTTGAAATGAAAACAACAGAAAAACTCTGCAGTGCTCCGGGTTTTTAACAGCCAAGAACCTGAATTGAAAACCCCATTTAAAGGTGCTCAGTAAAGGGAATTTTGGGCCCAGACTTAGCAGATTTTAGAGAAAATCACAGAACAGCCAAAGTTTTCAGACAGCTGGAAAAATAATACCTATTTTCTTTTGATAACCTAAGCAAAGTACCACAACATGAAAGAGACTCACAGTCAGGGATTTTCATTTTGAATTTAACACATCAACAAAATATTTCTCCATGAAAAAAGCAATTTTGAGCCTCTCCAAATGTTTCTGTTCACTCCGAGCACAATGCTTCTTTGTGATTTACGAGCATTTAAACTTTATTTAACATCTTCTCCCTTCTTTATAGGGCAATTTTTGAATAGGAATGCCAAGAAATGAAATAAAATAGCCCATGTGTGTTATTGTACCAGCCCCTAAATCAACATTATCCTGGAGTGCAGAAACTCCCTGTTTTCTGTGGGTTGTTGGAATGCAGCTCTGGTGCAGCCTTGACACCGAGCTCTAAATCACAGCCATGAACAAATGTGTTGTAAACGTGCAAAAAAGGTTTTATTAACATCTTCCTGTGCCTCAGCCATGGAGAATTCCCCCCAGTGATTTGCAGGGCCCATAGGAGGGGGGGATTAATCTGCTCACCGAGGGTTGGGGTGCTGGGGGTGGTGTCAGGGGATCCTGGCTCCCTCTGTGCCCCCCTCCTTGGATTTTTGTCAGCTCAGGGAGCACAAAAGATGTGAGAAATTGAATAAACCAATGTTTTTGCCTTCCCTACTCAAAAGATGTCAGAGCTGGAATAAAGCAAAGTGTTCATTCCCCTCCAGCACTATTTCCAAGACATCATCTCCCAAAACCACCCTGGATGTGCCTAAGGGTAGCTGCATTTCAGTTCTCCCAAAAAATTAAGTTATTTTGGGATGCCTCTATAGGTGTAGCCACAATGTCATGGAATCACAGAATCCCAGAATGGTTTAGGTTGGGAGGGACTTTAAAAACCACTCAGTGCCACCCCTGGACACCTCCCACTGTCCCAGGGAGCTCCAAACCCCAATGTCCAGCCTGGTCTGGGGCACTGCCAGGGCTGTGCTGGCCTGGGCAATGGCTGGATTGAGGTCTGGTGGTCACAGAGTTATTCCCACAAGGGTGATGATTTCTCCCAGGTACAGGCACAGCAGGACTCCCCCCCTCTCTGTGCCTTATTCCTGCCAAGGTGTGCCCCATCCTCCCTCCACTGGGGTATTTTCCATATCCTCCTTCTGCTCCTGGCTGAATTTATGGGAGGGACACTGAGTTATTTTCCATATCCTCCTTCTGCTCCTGGCTGAATTTATGGGAGGGACACTGAGTTATTTTCCATATCCTCCTTCTGCTCCTGGCTGAATTTATGGGAGGGACAGCATTTCCAGGATTGCTCCCAACTGAAAATATCAAATAATGGCAAATGGTGCGTTCAGAAATATCCACCTAAAAATTTAAATAAGGTTCCACAGACTTCACACTGAATGCCCCTGGCCAAATCCAGAGTCTAGGAAAGGATTTGACATTTCTCTCACTCTGACCATTATCTAATCTAAAAACTGAGGGAGAGGGTGGGGAATCAGCATTATTAAAATAGCCTGTATAAAATCTTCCTTGGAAAAATTTACCATGAGGAAAAGGTCAGTTGGACATTTTGACAGCACAGTACAATGAGGGCTCTAAATACCTTCAATCATTCAGGCCTTTTTATTAGGAACTTCTTTTGTCAGTTCCTAGCACTAAATACTTGAAAATAGATCTGACATAGCAATTAAAATGTCATATTAATCATACTGCTGTGCATTGTTTCTTTACTTATCCTATTTTATAGACACCAATATATTTCAGTAGTGAAAAGCAGATACAAAATATTTGTCATCTTTATGGAAAGAACTGGAATAATTCTGAAATGCTAAGGGATCCCAGAAGAGCAGAAGTTTTTGGTAAGGTGTGTTCAACAAGATAAATGGAATTGTTGCACTTGAGTCATCACCTCCTAACAATTTTTTTTTTTCCTGATTGCCTTCAGTGAAATGTCCAACACAAACTTTGCTCATTCATGTCTCTGTCTCCTTGTGCTGGTTTTCCAGCCACATTCCCAGTCCCATCCCTCTGCTCCAACCATTCTGCTGCCATGGGTCCCATCCCCTCAGATATAATCCAATTTTTCCCATATAAAGCATCCAAAGCTCTGCCAGTAGGTTTGGATTGGGTTACTGTAATGGTATGAAGAAAAAAAAAAAAAAAAACAAAAAAACAAAAAAACAACAAAAAAAAAAAAAAAAAAAAAAAACCAACAAAAAAAAAAAAAAAAACCCAAAACAATAAAAAACAAACAAACAAACAAACAAACCAAAAAAAAGAACAAAAAAAAAAAACTGAGGTGCTCAAATGCAGGGTTTTATAAAAAATTGAGGTGTCTGGAGAGGCCAAACCTCTTCCAGCTTTTGGGGCTGTCAGGAGCAGCCTTCCCTTCTCTGTGCACCACTTGGCATTCCTATAATCACAGAAAATCATGGAAATCATGGAATGGTTTGGGTTGGGAGGGACCCTAAATCCCATCCAGTGGCAGCCCTGCCATGGCAGGGACACTCCCACTGTCCCAGGTGCTCCAAGCCCCAATGTCCAGCCTGGCCTGGGACACTGCCAGGGATGTACACCCTGTGCCAGAACCTCCCCACCCTATTCACCTTGAAATCCCCTTTTCCTGGCAAATTTGAGTGAAGGGATCTTTTCTGGAGCTCTCTCTGCAGTTCTCTGTGGGAGCACTGCTACCATGATTTAATCACATTATTCTGCAGCCCTGCTGTCCCAGGGATTTTAAAGAGAAACAGCACAAATCTTCTCTGGGTCCCAGTGCCCTCAGCAGATTCAAAGCCTGTGCAGTTTGAGTGGGTTTAGAATTTATTTGAAAAGCTTCTTACACCAGTACAATTTATCCACAGAGATCAGCAGTTTACATCGTATTGATTAATGCAGTTATTGATTTATTCTGCAATTGTACTGGCCAGGTTTATACAGCACTGGAAAGTGCTATTTTCCAGGAGTGATTGACTTCTTTCTTTATTGACTAAAATGAGCTGATAAAAATCATCCACTGGCTGAGCTAGAAGTGCTTTTTTTTTTTTTTTTTTTTTTTTTTTTTACTTCCAGCAGAGAAAAGTAGGAGACAAATGCTGCTGATGCTGCTGAAGAGGAAAGAAGTTCCAAGGCTTGACCCTTCTGGAGTTTTACCCTGCCTGGGCTAAGTCCAGCCCCAGGTGAGCCAGGTGAGCAGCTGGAATGGTGAAAAGGCAGGAAAGCATTTGGAGTTGGAGGATTAACCTGCTCCTCCTTCTCACTTCAATTCCTGCAGGTGTTTTTCAGAGCTTTCTGCTGCTCCTAAAGCTGATGTCACTGTCCCCTTCCCCAGATGTGGGAGCTCCAGGGGGGCTCCTCAGAAGGGCTCAGGTGTCCCCCCAAAGATGGAACAGTGCTTGTCCTGTTTTAGGGAGTGCTGGCTGCAGTTGGAGCTTTTTGTAGCATCTCTGGCTCTGCAGTGCCATAAATTGAATATAACAGCCCCTGATCCTGCTGTTCCAAGGTTTTCCCAATTCGAGGGGAGAGCCCTGTGCTCCTGAAACATTTGGCTGTTAATCACACCAGCTCTGATCTGCTCTCCTGCTCCATCAGACCAAGGAAATTCCACTTTTTGACAAGTACCAGGGTGCAGAGCTCCATCCCCCAGCACTTCAAATATTCCAGCTCCCTGCCTAGAGGGTGAAACACTTTTTATTTTATGTCATCTGTGCTGCTTTCACCTCACAAGTCAATATTGATATATTCATATTTTAAATATATATATTTACGTATTTGTATGCTTGCATTTTCTAGTGAAATATGCAAAATAAAATTAACACACATCGATTAAAAGTTCCTACAGAAAGCATCCCTGAAAACCCACACTGCTGAAGAAATGCTCTCTAACAGAAAAGTTCTTCCAGGCCATTTAGCTTCACAAGGCTTTTAAAATTTCTCTTAAAGTCTGGCTTGTAAACTAAATATTTTCTCCAATTTTATATGCACTCACCTCTCCCCAGTATCCAAGCATCACAAGTTAGAAGAGAGAACTGTGCTCTGTTGTTGTAATTTTGGCAAAAGGTGAAGTTTATTCCACCAAGCAATGGATTTAAGGCAGGGGATGCTCTGGGGTTATGGATTTTCATTCTCACTGCTCTGCTCAGGTGGAATTTCTGTCCCCAGGGAATGAGTGCTCAGCTCTGGGCTGACCTGGGCACCCAAGGCAAGGTATGGTGCACAACCACCTCCAGCCCTGCCCACACAGGGCAGTGAGTGCACTCAGCAAAAAGGAAATTCAGAATAAAAGCCATACAATTAAAAATAAAAGTTGGTAAATAAGTGATCTTTCATATATAGATATGAAATACAGATACATGCAAACTAAGACAGGTGTATATACACACGAGGAGCAGGAAACAGAGAGCTGTGCAATGAAAACAGCACATTTCTGATTTTCCCTCGTGCCTGAGAAAGGGAATCACAGGAGGGATCCTGCACTAGCCCAGAATAATTTATCTAATTCAGCTCTGGCACCACATTCCTAAGCAGGAGCTCCCAATCATCCCTCTGCATTAGGGGATGTGTGTTCCTTCCTCCAGCCACTGCAAGATTTCCTCCATAAACCCATCCTGCAATAAATACAGCCCTGGCTCTCTCACTTAATAGCTGTTGGAGGAAATAAAATAACAACATGCCTTGCACTTTAAAACCTTGTTTATAAAACATCTTCATAAACCCACTCAAAGAAACATCTGAAATAAAATCATGGCCCTTGCTCCCCATCATGCCAGCCCTACAAATTGATTATTTTCTTTAAATTAAAGCCATCAACTACAACAGGGCTGCTTTGTGGCACTTCACAACTTTCAGCAGAATAAGCCTGCCAGCATTTATTGATTCATGGCACTCTGGGCTGTGCTGGTACCTACCTGGGCATCTCAGAAAATTAAAGAGCCCAGCCCAAATTAAGCCTTTGGGTTTTAATCACTGTGATATCCCCTGGCTGGCAAAACTTTCAGCATCATTCAAGGTGGGCAGGATGCTGACTGTGAATCCCTTGGTACTCTCTGGTTGGATATTAAAACATGAGGGCTTTTTTCTCCAACAAAACCCTATTTTCTTCTGTTTTTCCCTTATAATACATCTATTTTTGCAGAGAACTGGGCCTGCCAAATCCTTCTAACCAGATTTCCCCAGATCTGTGTTTTCCAGAGCTGTTTAAGCCAAAAGAGGCACCAAAATGCTCTTGGTGTGACGCTGTGGTTGTGCTTTGTCCCTCAGGATTTTTTGGGCTCTGGAATTGTCCCCTCAGGATGGGAAGGATCCAGGAAAAACCTTCTGGGAGCCAAAATCTGGCTGATTGCCCTGAGCTGTTGTTTCCTCCCTCTACACGACAACTGTTGAGAGAAAACAATTTGAAATTAGAGAATGAAATTAGTTCACAAATATCTCTACATAATTTTTTAATTCTTTAAAGATTAATGGCTGAGAAGAAGTGATTAATTCAAGCTTTGCTTTGCAGATGATCTCTCAGGCCTCACAGCGTACGCACACAGTCAATATTTTGCAAATGTTTTGATTAATAAATCTTTATATAGCCCACTGCAACTTTGTAGATTTAAATTGATGCTTGCACTCTGCATACTGATTTTCCCTGCATGGTTTCCTGACTCGGGCTCATTAGTCCAAAGGAAAGAAAACAAAATAAAACGTTGCTGAGCACAAAATATTTCACTTTCACCACGTAAGGTATAAACCCTTTGGAAGTCACTGTGTTCTAGGCACTGCAGCAGGCAGCTGTCCCCAGCTCCAACCCAGCATCAGCCCTGGATTTTTTATGGGCTATCAGTTGCTCCCACAGCAAGAAAAAAATTAAAGAAGATGAGGATCAGTCTCCTCTTTCAGGGACAGGATAAGGGGAAATGGCCCCAAGCTGCAGCAGGGGAGGCTCAGGGGGGACAGCAGCAGGAATTTCCCCATGGAAAGGGTGGTCAGGCTTGGAAGGAGCTGCCCAGGGAGGTTTGGAGTGCCCATCCCTGGAGATGTCCAAGGAATTCCTGGATGTGGCACTCAGAGCTCAAGGGCTGGGCACAGGTTGGGCTGGAGGACTTTTCCAGCCTCTGATCCTGGCAGCCTCTGCTTTAACAGCCCAGTGTTAGTGCTGGAGCAGGAGTTTGTTCTTGCTCTGCTGTTTGCTTTGAGGTTTGTTTAATGCCACGAGCACTGAGCTATTCACAGCCTGGCTTTGGAAGAGCTTCCAAATAACCCTGGAGCACCAAGGGCCTGGGGAAGGCACCCTGGGCTCAGCCCACCCTGGGGGGATCTGGCTCCTGATCCCACCTCCTCCAGCCCACCTGGACACTGCCCATTGAGATAAACCCCAGAATTGCAGTAAAACTCATTAATAAACATGATCTGAGGCACGGGACAGTGGAAGCCCGTGCTCCTGCAAGGGACAGAAACCAAGCACTGAATCTCTTTGGCAATGCCCTATCACTCACAGGAAATATGAGACAAAATGAATAAAATAAAATAAAATAAAATAAAAATAAAACAAAATAAAATAAAATAAAATAAAAAAAATAAAAATAAAATAAAATAAAAATAAAATAAAATAAAATAAAAAAATAAAAAAATAAAAAATAAAAATAAAAATAAAATAAAACAAAAAAAATAAAATAAAATAAAATAAAATAAAAATAAAATAAAACAAAAAAACCAAACTAAAATAAAATAAAATAAAATAAAATAAAATAAAATAAAAATAAAACAAAACAAAACAAAATAAAATAAAAATAAAAATAAAAACAAAACAAAACAAAACAAAACAAAATAAAATAAAATAAAATAAAAATAAAAATAAAATAAAACAAAAAAACCAAACCAAAATAAAATAAAATAAAATAAAATAAAAATAAAAATAAAATAAAACAAAAAAACCAAACCAAAATAAAATAAAATAAAATAAAATAAAATAAAATAAAATAAAATAAAACAGGAAATAAAAGGTTTCTGATGCACAACAGGATTGCTGGCAGCCACTCTTCCTTCCCATGTATTTCCCACAGCCTCTGATTCTCTTCACTTCCTTTCCTGAGCTCATTTTCAGACCCCTCGTGCCCTCCTCTGCTTCTCACCTCTTGTCCTGGTCCTTCTGCAAACATTCCTGCAGATCCATACAAACCCTCAGTCAGTAACCCAAGGAATTTTTGGGACAGGGAACGTGGGTTCTGTCACTGAGCTGCACGGGGACTTTGCTGTGGATCTCTGCTCTTTCCAATTTTCCTGAGTAAAGAAGTGTTTAGCAACTCCTTTTACAGTGACTTCTCCAAAGTTTTATCTTGTCTTGATATTGGATTATGGAAATGCAATCAGGCACCTTAATTCTACACTTAAAACATCCCCAAAAGATTGAAGCATGCTCAGGCTAAGCTCATCCTGGAAAAGGAGCCACTTCTCCTAAAGAAACCCCCATAAAAGCACTCAAGTGCCAGAGAGGATGCTCAGTATCATTTTTTTTTATAGTAATGGAGAAGATTAATGAGAAAAAATGTGGACCCCAGTATTATAACTCTTGCAGCAGATATTATCATTAGGTGCATTTCACATTATCACTAATTTTGTATTCAGCGTGCCAGGACCATTAATTCAGCTCCAGTCTGCAGCTGAATGAGGCAGATTGCTTAAGAAAATAAACGTCTCTATTACTTTTTATAGTGTTGAAATTAATTTACAGTTCCAGTTTGTGAGGACTAAAATTGAGAATTAAAACTATATTTGGTACCTGAGATTTCTCAGAGATTAGCATTCACGAGGCAGTAAAAATATTAACTGCTTTAAATAATGCTTGCAATATTTCCAGGGTTATGAAGCATCTTCTCTTAGCTCATTTTAATTTATTTAACATCCATCTCTCTAAGCATATTCACACCACTGGAAGATTAGAACGAGATCATTGCATTAAGAGAAATACTATTTACAGTGATGTGTGGTATCTATTTCCAGAGGCTTTGGAAGGTGTGAAAATAAAGATTTTGATGATGTCTTTGTGCTGCAAGAAAAGTCAAAGTTGAGGAGAGTTTCTGAGGCAAAGTGGCATCGAGTCAGGATGGAGTAAATAAAACCTTTATGGGAAAAGGGGAACTTGATAAAACACACAAAGAGATGTTAGTTCTGGATTTGTCTCTGATACTGCAAAGGGAAGAAGAGGGAGAAGGGGGACTGGAGTCTTCAAGCTAAGCCATGGACACTAAAATTATGGGATTGTGGCATTGTTTGGGTTTGGAAGGGACCTTAAATCCACCCAGTGCCACCCCTGCCATGGCAGGGACACTCCCACTGTCCCAGGCTGCTCCAAACCCAGTGTCCAGCCTGGCCTGGGACACTCCAGGGATCCAGGGACATCCACAGCTGCTCTGGGAATTCCATCCCAGCCCCTTCCCACCCTCCCAGGGAACAATTCCTTCCCCATATCCCACCCAGCCCTGCCCTCTGTCAGTTTGAAGCCATTCCCTGTCTCCTGTCCCTCCATCAATTCTCTCTCTCCATCTTTCCTGTATCCCTTCCAAGGCCACTCTGAGCTCACCCAAAGCTTCTCCTCTCCAGGTGAACAATCCCAGCTGTGCCAGCCTTTCCTCACTGGAGAAGTGCTCCATCCTGATTTGCTGTTTGTTGTTTCAGGCTCCTCCAAGAATTAAAACCCATCTTTGGCTGTCAGGGCTGTGCTGCCCCTCCTCAGCAAGCACTGCATTGTCACTGAACACACCCCTGGGTGAAAGCATTAAAAAATCACAATTACAACCCAAAACAGGCAATGATTTTGATGTTTGGACACGTGGGGCTTTTTAAACCTTCAGTGTGAACCCCAGCCTTCAATCCTGCCTGTCAGAAATCCCCGTGAAATGAATGAAAGGCTGAGCTCCTTAAACAAGTGGTTGATACCAGCAGCTGAAGCTTAAAGAAAACCATCAAATTTCATAAGAAAATTGGATGAGTTGGCCACAGTGTCATTGTAGGATTAGGATCTCAGTCAATAACATCTGTTCTAATATGTTCCTTGCAGAAGGAGGAAAATAGGATTTAAATTTAAATCCATAGATTGAACAAGAGGCAGGGTGGCAGATTCAGAGCTAACAAGGTGCAATACTTCCTGTGAGGCTTCGCTAAGTTCTGGTTTGATTTGGATATTTAATGATAAAATGAAGTCTCAGCTTGATTGTATCTGCCTGCAGAAAGCTCTGAGCAGCTGATCCAGCCTTTTCCTGGATTCTAAAACTTTGAGTTTGATCTGAGAGGCACAGCTGGAATAATTGGAAGGGTATTTTGGGGAGGGAGCTGCTACAAAAGTCTCCAAGCACTGTTAGGACCACGTGTGAGGGCAAATTGTTTTGCAGATCTCCTGCAGTAACAATTTAAAAACCAAAATCATTGTTTGACCATTCTTCCATATGAACATCATTTCCTTTGGGTACCATTGCAGAAGAGATGATGTTCCCAAAGACTTTTTTGTTGCTTGCATTGATAGTAATTTTTATTATTTCCAATTGGAGATGTTTCTATTAGGGAATTTAGGATGAAAGCACCTCAAGCTGAGATTTTAACAGCTGAGTTCAGACTCTGAAGCACAGAAATGGCACTGCCTCAAGTTTTCATTTAAAAAAAGAGAGAAAAAAGAAAAGAAAATATACTGTTCTTAATTCTGAAGGCTAACCCCCAAATGCCTGAGTGTCATTTTATGAAAATCTCTCTTACATCAAGAGTGAGTCTCCAGCGTTCCACGGCAGTGCCTTTGCAATAATGGTTTCAAATGGAAACATTTATTTTTCCCTGGTTTTTAGTAGCTACGGGAGAAGCAGGGGGCTAATTACCAATGCTGAGCTGCAAGGGTCAGATGGAGAGGAAAAAATAAAACTAAATGTTTCTGAAAATAGGTGAAGGATCCTGCTGTGGCAAATTTGGATGATGTAGCCTGGTGCTGTGGGTTTTTTACCCTGTAGTTTTTACCCCTAAGTTACAGCAGACTTGGTGTTTTCTGAGTTGGAACTGGCAGCTGCTTGTGAAGTGACACAATCAGACCTGGGAAAAACAAGTTATTACAACACTGAAGGGTGATTTTCCCATTAAAAACAATGCACATTTAAGTTTAAATGTACACAACATCAGCAGCTGAGAATGCAGAGAATTGCTTCAGCACAGAAATCAGCAATTCAGCAGCAGTGAGACACCTTCAGTGCTCTTCTTGCAGGTGGGCTGGCTGCTGCAAGAGGAGTCTCCAAACCAGGTCACTGAAAGAAGAAAGACTGAGTTTAAAATTATTTTCTTATTCAGTTCTGCTTCCATGTCATCTTAAGGTCCTGGCAGGGGAGCCATGTGGAACTTCTCCCTGTATTTTGATGGTGGCCTTGTTGTCACATCATTGTCATGCAAAAAGGGCAAAATGAAAAGAAAAAAGCCCAAATTCGTGGGTGAGTCAGAGTGAGCCATAGCCCAGAAAAACAGAGGTGGAAAATTGCTGAGAAGGAATGTTGGATGTTGGAGATTTATGAGCCCAAGTCTGGCATTGTGTTATTCTCTGAGACCACTGAGATCTGAGAGAAAACCCAAAATTGCCTGATTTGCTGGGTTCTGACAGAGCCCAGAGCAGCAGCAGGAGATGAAGACAGTCACTGCAGGACATCCAAAAACCTGGATATCCCTTTTGTGTTTCCTTTAGGACAGCAGGAGCAGCTGGCCTTGGGCTCCAGCTCGCCCTGGGAGCCCTTCCCGTGCCAGCCCTGGCACACACTGCCAGACATTTGTGGATATTTCATTCTATCATCTTGCAGAAAGCTTTAGGAGCCTTCCAGACTCTCAAATAAAAGAGTTAAACCCCTGCAGGATCACCCTCCATCCTCCCAGCTGGGATCTGCCCTTTCCCATGGGTGTCACAGCAAGATCCATCCCATCAGACACCAGAGAGCCACGGGCCATTACTGAGCAGAGCACTGGGGGCATAAATGAGATTAAACACTCACCCACATGGACCAAGCTAAAGCAAATGGAAAAGTGGAGGAAATCAGCCCTCAGGGCAGGCTGGAATACAGATTATTTGTTGTTCTTCCTTTCTGGAAAGCACTGAGTAAAAGGTCTCCTCCATTCTGATCAGCTCAGATGTAGCATCTTGCTGCAGCCAGGGAAAGGCAGGCACTAAGAAGTTCTCAGAAGAAATAAAGAAGTTGAGAAAATCATTTTATTGCCTGACAGAAGGGAAGGCTGCCTTAATTTTGTTGTCACTGGGAGTCTAAATGTATAAGGACAGCTGCTGTGCTCAAGCAACAATGCAATCAGTTAATGCTTTCAGCAGGGAGACATTAGCTGCTTCTGCCTCCTGCCAGGCAGGGAGAAACAAAGTTTACCAAAAAGGGGGAAAAAGGAAACTTTTAGACATTTTTTTTTCCTATTTCCCCCTGCTTTTTGGGGAAAGGGAGAGCAAGACCCACAGCAGAACAGGGAGTGTTTTCCAGGAGGTTCCCCTTACCCCATTTTGGTGGTTGGGGCTCCAAATGTTCCTTGACCATCACATTTTCTGCAGCAAAGCCACGTAATTACAAATATTAAACAGAGAGAGGGTCACCAGAGCTACTCTTGTTATTGACCAAAAAAAGATCAAACAGCAGAATGTTGACTGAGATTTCAAACAAAGGCACAAAACCAGGATAGAGCTGGAATTGGCACCAACAAAATGCAAACATTTGCTGTTTTTACATCCCCAATTTGGAGTGGAGGTAAAGGAGAACAAATGAGGAGCTAAAACTCTGTGTAAACTCAGCAATGTGTTTCTGCCTTGGAGCTGGAATAAGGAAGGATCCTGCTGGAGGAACAATCCACTCATCTCACCTGGAAACATTCTGAGGTGATAAAAAGGAAAATCAAAGGAGTCTTCTCTTGGAATAATGATGTGTTCAGGCAGTTCATGAGGAACAGGAAAAAAGGGGGAGGGAAGGAAGGAAGGAAGGAAGGAAGGAAGGAAGGAAGGAAGGAAGGAAGGAAGGAAGGAAGGAAGGAAGGAAGGAAGGAAGGAAGGAAGGAAGGAAGGAAGGAAGGAAGGAAGGAAGGAAGGAAGGAAGGAAGGAAGGAAGGAAGGAAGGAAGGAAGGATCCACTGGGATTTTGAGGTCCTCAATTCCATTTTCTGCAACAGAATTTTCTGTGCCCTTTCACAATCCAGTTAGAACTTGACTCAGAAAGCCAAAGATCTCAGGTCACTCCTAAAGCCAGATCTCAGGGAAAAAAAAATTTAAAAATCAAAGAATCAGGTTTTATGGGCAAATCAAGCATGTGGAATTTGGCTCTTTCAGTCAGCAAGTCCAAAGCATAATGAGAACACTGAAATAAAAGAGGCAGAGACAATATTGTCTTACAGGAAACAGGAGATTGTGGATTTTGTAACTTGAATGCTCTTGGGCCATCACTAGCTGAAATGAAAGAATTTACCTAAGGTAGCTCGAAGATCCAATCTTGATCTTATTAGTAATTATTACATTTTGAAAGTTTAAATATTTCATATAGAAGAGATTAAAAGATTGCAAGAGAAACTGAATAATCTCCACAGACTTCAGAAAGCATAAATGCCAAACCCAACCTGAAAGGAAAAGAGCACTAAACTCCATTGTTAATTAAATCCCTTATTTATCACATTTGTCTTAATTTCAAATATTTATTGATAAAGGATTTAAATAAGAAATGACAGATTAATCCTTTCTTTGGGACCAGTGATTATTTGAAGGAGTACTGAAAGCAGCAAAGAGAATGCTGGACAGAAGGCAGAGCTCAGTTCAGATATTAGTCTGCAAAAGTGGATTAATAAAGTCAGGGTTAGACATTTTTACTGGGGTTTTATTCAGTCTGAGGAACTGCATGGACAAAGAATTCACTGATGTTGAATAGCTCAGAGAAACCACCAGGGAGGGAGATGGAAAACAAACCTCAAATCATTTGAAAAGATTAAACACTGCCACAAAATAATTTAATCAGTTGTACTTTTTGTTGTTTTGGTGGCACCTTCAGAGCTGTTTTATCCTTCTCTTGCATTGCTCCCTGGAAAGGGCTCAGAGATGTGGCTGTGAGAGCCCCAGGAAAGGCAGCACCACATCAAATAAAGCCACACACAGACTCATCTCTAAACTCTCTTGTTAATTAAAAGACAAACATCAGAGCCTGGCAAAAAAAAAAAAAAAAAAAAAAAAAACAAAAAAAAAAAAAACAACCCACAACAACTTTAGCAGTGGTTTCAATGACACCCAGACCAAGTTTCTCATCATATTGATCAATCAATCATCAAGTGCAAGAGGGTGAGATGGCAAGTGGGGCTCAGGAAAGCAATGAGTGAGGACTCTCAGCAAAATCACTCCTTGGACATTGTTCTGCTGATAAAACTCAGTAAAACACTCTTTGGAAAATGGAATTCTTAAATTGCAATTATCATCATCATCATCATAAATTACACAAATTTTTGTCAAGGGTGCTTCATGCCCTCGGTGTCTTTAACAACTGAATCCAAAGAGGGTCTGGCTCTATCCAGGCTGTTGATGTGCAGCCTGCAGAAGATTGGCTTAGAGAGGTCTAAAATGAGCTGTCAAGCCCCTGCCTTGAGTGTTCTGGAGAGGATTCTGAAGTCACTGAGCCCTAAATTTGTTGGGGAAAAACATGTAATTAAATGAAGACACAAATAAATGAAATTGAGGGACTATCTTAGCTTCATAGATAATAGAATAACAAAGATATTTCAGTGGCAATAAAAAAAAAAATGGCAAAGACTGAAAAAATTAATTGTGGTCAAGCAGAAAATGCAGCTTAGTGTGAACAGCAGATATCAGACCTGATGGAAAAATCATCTCTAGAATTCTTTTTTCAGGAATGAAGCTGACACACCACTTTGTCTGATGCCACTGTGTTCTAAATGAGATAATGTAATCACTTCCCCCTCTTTGAAATGATTGTGTCATGTTGTGAACAGTTCAGGAGGTGCCACAGATGAGGGAACTGTAAACATGCCAGTGGTAAATGAAAGGCAATCAATTTATTTTAATTAACTTAAGCTTTTTCTTATTTTTGCCAGTACAATGTGATATAAGATGATGTTCTAATCAGGAATTATCAGCAAGGCCTCTTGCAGGCTGTTTATAAAGTCTTTTGCTGTTGTTGCAGGTGAATTAAATAAACATTTTTCAGGAACCTTTGTGCAGTATTTGTTTCTAAACAAAGAGAAGGAACCTCCCAGACAGGGTCTGCTCCAAAGGTCAAGTGATTCCTGGGGAAAGGGATTGCAGGATTGCAGGGTGCTCTTTCCCACTTCTTCTGTTTTAGAAGTGTTATTTGTATGTTAAAAAAGCAAATTATGAGCAGAAATTATCCTCCAATTCTAGAAAATCTCCCAGATGTTATCAGCCATTCCCTGATATCACCTTAAAAAAAAAAAAAAAAAAAAAAAAAAAAAAAGGAGAAATAATAAGAGGAGTGTTTTGAACACAGATGGGGATGTACAGTGAAAACTGCTGAGAAGATTTAAAAAAATATCACTTTCCCACTGTTTTCCATAAACATTTCTCCTTGTTTGATGCTTCCCCAAGAGATTTTATTCCAATGCCTCTCCTTGAATTGCATCCTTAAAGAGACTTGATGAGGCTGCAGAGGTTCAACCACTGCATTCTTCCCCTAACCTCTGCTTACAATTCCATTCGTGGGGGATCTACATCCAGATGATAGGAAAAAAAAAAAATCTTCCTTTCTTCAGAGCTGATTTATTTTGTTGGCAATTTCAGTTCTTCTGTCTCTACAAAACAAGGAGACTTTTCCTTCCTTCAAATCAGAGCTAAGGAATACACAAATGAGAAGATGTGCCAGCTCCAGCTCCTCTCCTCTGAGCTCCTTTGAAATCATTCCCCTTGAACTTCCATTTTTAAAAACAGCAGATGACTTTAAACAACCCTCAGAACTCTCCAGAGGCATCTGTAAAATGTTTTCTCCCAGGAAATCAAAGGCAGAAGACCTTTGTTTCTCAAATCCTATGATAAATAAGGAACTCTGACTTAAAAAAAAAATATATATATATATAAACACAGGAGTCATGTTAAAATCTTGTCATGCTGTAGGAAGTCGCACTTGACTTGCAGTTTGGAGAGGATTTCAGGGTGTACTTCAAAGCCTGTTTATTTTCCCAGACTTGCCACAAAAAAAGGCTCTGAGGGGAGGTTTTGTCTACAAGAGAGCAGCATCTCCCAGGGTGGTTGGAGTGGGGATGTTGAGATGTTGATCTGGCTGCTGAACCCCTGTCCCTGAGAACTGCTCTGGGTTAATCACCCCAGCAAGGAAATGCATCCTCCACTGAGAGTCAAGTGTCAGAGTTAAAGCAAAGCTAAATCTTGGGCTTGGGTTGATTTGGGGAATTCTCATCCTCAGCTTGAGCTCCCTGGTGCTGCTGAAGAGCTGACCTCAACATAAATTAAAATAAAATCAAAAAGGGTTTTAGCAAAGAATTTGAGGGGGGATGAATCCCAGCATGTTTGAGAAAAATAGAGCAAGAACAAGAGCATCATCCAGACCATAAAGGGAACACTCAGCACTCTGCTCCACCTTCACAGATAAATTCAAATTACTCACAAAGTTTATGCTGATTTGTTTCTGCCTCACCCTTGGTAAGAATCCTTGTCCTGCATGAAAAACTAAATGAATGCTACTTAAAGTTTTTCCTTCTTGATTTGCATTTTCTATGAGACAGTAAATTAAATTTATGCTAATCTAATACATATATTCTTCCCTGAACCATTAAAGGGGAGGTGGGGCTACACAGTGCAATAGTTTAAATAATTATGGCTGTCACTCACAATTATTCAATGTGTTGTATATTAAGAACCAAGTTGCAACTAGAAATTATCCTCCAGTTCCAGAAAATCTCACAGATGTGGTTGTGCTGATCAAAGTTCTTAAAATGTTGGATATAAGATGTGAGTTCCCCAGGAATGGAATGTTAGAAGAAGCTAAAAGTGGAATATTTAAGTTTTAAATGATTGGCTTTGTTTTCATACTTTCCCAACAAGGTTCAGCATGGAAATAGAAATGACAGAATATTGTTAGGAATTATTTAATGCTCCTATAAATAAGAACTCATAGAATCCTACATTAATATCCAGGAAAACTTTGGCAGCTAATGACACCCAGGTGACAAAGCTGTTCTGCTACTTCCAGCTACTCTGCTGTCCATATTTTATATAGATTCATATATAAACATAAAATCAAGTGACCTCCAACTGACATATTCTACAGCATATCACTGGACAGGAGAGCATCTTGTTCACCTCTATTTTCACTCCAATTCAGTTAAAAAATCAATAACTTTTGGTGTGAATAGAATCCTGTCTCTGGTATAGGTGGCATTATCACTAAAAACATGTGGCTCTTTGAGTGATGTGACAGATCCTTTGAAATGCAAAGGTAAGACCAAGTTATTAAAGCTCATTTTTTTCTGCTCAAGTTTTTTTAGGCTGCTCTTGCCTTTGATTTCCAGCACTGAAGTAACAATGTGGGCATCACAATAGAGGTCACAGGCAAGAACAGACAGAAATCAGGTCTGAAGCTGTACCCAGGCAGAACCTCTGGTTCCCAATCCATCAATCCCAAACAGTGAGCTCTGGAGAGTGCCAGCAGAGATCTCTGCATCCCAATCCTGCATCCCAATCCTGCATCCCAATCCTGCATCCCAATCCCTGCATCCCAATCCCTGCATCCCAATCCTGAATCCCAATCCTGCATCCCAATCTCTGCATCCCAATCCTGCATCCCAGTCCCTGCATCCCAATCCTGCATCCCAATCCTGCATCCCAATCCCTGCATCCCAATCTCTGCATCCCAATCCTGCACCCCAATCCTGCATCCCAGTCCTGCATCCCAATCCCTGCATCCCAATTTCTGCATCCCAATCCCTGCATCCCAATCCCTGCATCCCAATCTCTGCATCCCAATCCTGCATCCCAATCCCTGCATCCCAATCCTGCATCCCAATCCTGCATCCCAATCCCTGCATCCCAATCTCTGCATCCCAATCCTGCATCCCAATCCTGCATCCCAATTTCTGCATCCCAATCCCTGCATCCCAATCCCTGCATCCCAATCTCTGCATCCCAATCTCTGCATCCCAATCCCTGCATCCCAGTCCCTGCATCCCAGTCCCTGCATCCCAATCCTGAATCCCAATCTCTGCATCCCAATTTCTGCATCCCAATCCCTGCATCCCAATCCTGCATCCCAATCCCTGCATCCCAATCCCTGCATCCCAATCCCTGCATCCCAATCTCTGCATCCCAATCTCTGCATCCCAATCCTGCATCCCAATCTCTGCATCCCAATCTCTGCATCCCAATCCTGCATCCCAATCCTGCATCCCAATCCCTGCATCCCAATCTCTGCATCCCAATCCTGCATCCCAATCTCTGCATCCCAATCTCTGCATCCCAATCCTGAATCCCAATCCCTGCATCCCAATCTTTGCATCCCAATCTCTGCATCCCAATCTCTGCATCCCAATCCTGAATCCCAATCCCTGCATCCCAATCTTTGCATCCCAATCTCTGCATCCCAATCCTGCATCCCAATCTCTGCATCCCAATCTCTGCATCCCAATCCTGAATCCCAATCCCTGCATCCCAATCTTTGCATCCCAATCCCTGTACCCCTTTCTTTTCTGGCTCCCTCTGAATGACAATTGTTTGTGTAAATAAGGCTCAGCTCAGCTCTCAGCCTCAATTTTTTGTGTGCTGAAGGCAAGTCAGAGGGTGGATTTCTGCAGTGCTTTGCAGCATTATGGTAATGCATGAATCTTAAAAAAAAAATATAGCAGGAGATGGGAAATGGAAATGGGGCTGGTGCCAGCACAGAATTCCCAGATCTGAGGCACTTCCAGCCTCTGCTCTCTGCTCAAGCTGCTCTAATGCTGGCCTGGGTGGCCAAAAGCAGTTTTGAGGCAAACTTTTAGTCTGAATCCCCTGGGAGGAATGGGCTAATGGGGAAGGAGACAATATCCTGAAATGGATGTGAGTGCCTGCACTTCCAGCTGGTGGGGAAGGCTGAACAAAGCTCCACCAGCACTGCCCTGGGTGATGCAGAGCTGCAAAGAGATCCCAGTGCTTCAAAGAGGGATTGAATGAGGAAGCAATGAGGTAGCTGGGTACAATATTGCAGATTTTGTTGGGGTTTAAGCAAGCCCCTGCACTCCACAGTGGCCACGTTTTGCATGTCAGCTCTCAAAATTTGCAGCTGAATCTTTGTTCTGTGACATTTAGCATCACTCTGCTTCAGCAAAGGTTGTTGGGTTTTTTCCTGGTGCCTTCCTGACTTGTCTTGAAAGTCAGCACTGCCATCAGTCTGGGCTGACACACAGAAAATGGTGACATATCGAATTTTACAAGGGGTGCCACAACATGAATAGATGAGAACTTGTCTGGCTTGGATTTTCCATATGAGAGGAAGTGTCAACAAAACAGAGGAAAGTCCCCAGACTTCACCCAGCTAATGAATCCTCCTTGTCCATGTACATGCATAATTCAGTGCTCTGTGGAATGCATCTCCTGAGAGAAAATAGGTGAAGTAAATTTTTTTTTTTTTTTTTTTTTTTTTTTTTTTTTTTTTAATGTGAAAGCTCATTTCTTAATTTTCTGAAGGAATGAAGTTAATTGGTTTGAGCTGTGTGCTGCTCTGGAAGGGGACACATTGAGATGAATCACAATAATTTGCATTTTCTTGAAGAGTCAACACAATGTTTCTCCTCAGAGCTTCTTAGAATTTCAAAAATCATGAATTGTCCTTTTTTGCCATTTTCTTGGGAGCACAGAATAAGTGAGTCTGGATGAGGTCTCAGGTCTCAAATCCAACCTTGGGCTCAAAAAAGCTCAGCCAAGAGCTCTGACAAATTTATCCTACACTTCTCTGTACAACATTTTTTTTCCCCTTACAAAAAGGGGGGATTTCTTGTCCTGTATTACACATTATCCATAATTTTGGAGTCCCTTTGTGTTCCCCAGTAATCACTGAACACAAACAATCCTGGGTGCAACAACCACACAAAAATGAATTGTTGAGACAAAGGTGTGGCACACTCACCTGCTGGGCACTCCCTCATCCAAGAGGCTCCTTTGAGGGAAAAACTCCAGGTGACCATTCCTGGGACAAACCAACTGCCCTGTCCTGTTGGCCAGAAGCTTCAGAATTCTAAATAAAGTGGCTCATTGGGACTGGTTCATACTCAAAACTTTTTTTACAAGTTTACAAACTTCATCCAAAAGTTGCAGAAGCATCCTGAGTTTGTCGTGCAGAACTAAGGAATTTCTAGAAAAGTCTCTTTCCTCTTTCTCAGCTGCTTTGCAGTCCCACAGAGCCACTCAGGGCTGTCATCCCCTGAATGAATTCACTAATTGACTCTGGCTGATTAACAACTGACAAGTGCTCAGTGGTGCACTGAGCAGAGCTGCCTCCAAAACTGCAAATGCTCAAATCTACCAGAGCTGTCACCAACTGGAATTTTTCTCTGGCAGCTCCAGTGCAGAGGTCAGGAAGGGCAGGAGCACAGCAGCGTGAGGAGCAGCTCAGTTTTGCTGCACAGTTGATTTCTGGCCTCTGGGAACACATTTCCTGCAGTCCCACAGACACATTTTCCTAACAGCACATATTAATTCCACAGCTGATCTCAGCTATACCACATGTAAGTTGTTTCCTTTCAAGAGTTATCATGCATAGAATTATTTATTATTGTATGGAAGTGTTCTAATGAAATAATGGTTGTCTCAATGCCCTAAAGCTGTGGGGTCATTTAAATGCAAGTGTCAGATGAAAAAAAAAGCCACACGTTGCTTGTAAAGCTGCAGGACTTGTTAGATTAACATTTCAGCCTTCTAAAGTAAGTAGATTTGAGAAATGAGTCCAATATAGAAAATGGGATGTTGAGGACAGCATAGTTGAGTATTTATGAAATGTCACTCCCCCCTCAGAAGTACAGACAAGTGGAGCTGAGTATTTGCTTTCTTATCCCATTTCTGAGGATGGGTTTGACACCAGGGAGAGCAGAACTGCTGCAGCTCAGCAGCTCAGTGGGAAAATGAAGCTGGGGGGCATTTCTGCAATAGAATCCCAGAATCACAGGATCATTAGGGTTGGATAAGACCCCAGGATCATTAAATCCAAGTTTTGGCCAATACCTCAATTTTGAAGTGCCATGTGTTTTGAGCACCCCCAGGAATGGTGGAGACCTGAGGCCATTCATTCCCATCCCATCCCTGTTCCCTGGGAGCAGAGCCTGACCCCACCTGGCAGACTCAACCCCAGGGATTGTGCAGAGCCAGAAATTCCCCCAATTCCCCCTGAGCCTCCTTTTCTCCAGGCTGAGCCCCTTTCCAGCTCCCTCAGCCCCTCCTGGGGCTCCACACCCTTCCCCAGCTCTATTGCTTTTCTCTGAACATCCATTAAGCCACTGCAGATCCACCAGTTATAATTCAGGAAAAAAAAAAAAAATAAAATTCCTAGGTGTAAGAAGTTGGAAAAATGCTGATAGAGGGCAAAAAAGGAGTTTCTAACAACCAGCTCCTAAGGCAGGGGCAGTGCTGTAGGTGCCTGAAGGTGGAGGCACTAAACATAGTCCAAAACCTTGGAAATATCACCATGTCCACAGATTTCTTTTTTTCTGCTAACCCCAAGCAGTGACTGCTAGGACCAAGCCATGATTTAGCTTGCCATTAAAAACAAACAAATAAATAAATAAATAAAGTTTTAATAAATAAATAAATAAAGTTTTAAAAATATTTTTTGTTTCCATTGCATGAGCACAAATCCACCTGAAAATTCCTGGTGATCCCTCACCACCCCAGTTCCAGGGGAACCTGGCTGGTGACTACTTGCAAGCTTCATTTCCATACAAAAGCAAACTGGGAACAGCAGCCACTGGTTTCCTGTTAATAAACAAACACACAAGACAAGATCAATTAGTCAAAATGATGTGGCTCATTTGTCATTTACAGATGAGCTCCACCACACGAGGATTGTGCTCTCATCCAAGGATTTGGCCTTGTTCTGCTCACAGCTCTTAAAAAAAAATGTTTAAAATCAAAAACTGAATGATCTGTGCACCCACAGAGCCTTGATAGAAAGAATCAAGGGTTTGGCTGCTCTCTGTCTATGGGATGTATTTTCCTTCATCAGAAATAGCTGCATTACTCATCTCCACATTGTCCACATCCCTGAGAGAAATTCCAAATCCTCCCTCAGCAATTCTCCCTCTGATCTTTCTGACACCTCTAGAAGAAGAAAAGCAATAAAATGAAGACCTTGAAGTGGTGAGTGAAGCACTAAGGATCCATCACAAGTCTGATTAAACCACAGCAATCAGCAAAATCTCCCTTTGGATTGTCTTCCTGATAGCTGCAAATCTGGTGCTTCAGCCAGCAGCCTCCAAACAGATTTTGCCAAAAAATAAGGTTTAAACTTGTATTAATGAACCAGGAAAAAAGGTAGATCAAGAGCCTGGTCAGGTGGGTGAACAAACTGAAATGAAATAAATTCATTTGTTGGAATGTGAGGCAGCACAGGCACAGATTTGACCTTGGAATACCTTGATGTCCTCCACACCCATGGCATAGAAAATAAGGGGAAACCACAGGGTCATCCATAGTGTTTATGTTAGTTTGAATATTAGTATTAGTATTAGTATTAGTATTAGTATTAGCATTAGCATTAGCATTAGCATTAGCATTAGCATTAGTATTAGTATTAGTATTAGTATTTATTAGTATTAGTCCTGAGGGATTAATTTCCTTTCTTTTTCAATCCTGCCAAGACATAGATCCCAAACATCCATTTTCACTTTCTCCCCTGTCTCCCAGGGTTAGAGGGAGAACAGAAATTTCATTTCCCAAAAGCCAGAATTGTACATGCTGGGAAAGCTGGCACATTTTTCAGGAAATCTTCGTGAATGCCCTAAATCTTTAGGAAACATGAAATGCACAGAATCCTCCTGTCCCTGGCTTTCTGCTGCCCTGGGCTGTGGTTCTGGGATGTCATTAAACCACAGAATCCCAGGACAGCTTGCACAGGAGCCTCAGAGTCTGGCAAACAATTCCCTGAGAGCTGGGAGCTTCAGTGGCAGCAGCCCCAGGCTCCCTGCTAATGGAGAGAGCAGAATTGCAGGTTCAGTGCAGGTCAAGGGAAGGGGAGTTTGCTCAGAGCCTCCTTGGATTCCTCCTTAGACTCCTCCAAAGTTTCCAGAGCAGCCACAAGACAAAGGCACAAATGGCAAGGACAAGCTCTAAGATGTATTTTGTGTGTTCCTCAAGCTAAATTCCAGCCAGGAAGGGGCTGGGCAGTGCTGTAGGAGCCTTTAGGGTTGGCATCACCTCTGCTCCCAATTCCTGAACACCTGGAGGTACAGCCAGAATTCCTAAGGAATTCCATGGACAGTCCAATGCTGTCCCACCCTAAGCAGGAGTGTTTAATCTGCCCAGTTGATCCCCCTTGGAAATCCAATTAAAGCCCTGTTAATGTGGAGGAGTTTAGAGAAAATCTCCTGTTGGTGTTTACAGACTAAAGAGCAGAACTTAATTATAGACGACAGCCTGACTAAGGGCATTATATAATGAGGGAGAGACATTTATAGAGCCCATCTTACAACTCCAACAGAAAGAACTTGATGATAGAGAAGATTTAAAAAGGCCAGAAAATGCTTTAGGAAGATGGGAAAAACAAGTGAAAAATCAATACACTGAGATGTCCTGTGTCCCACTTCCTTTGTGCTCCCAAACAAAAGAACAAAGTTCTCTCACTGTCACATCTAGAACAGGGTGACAGCAAACAAGGCAGAAATTTCATTTCAGGACACACCTTGAATTATACAACTATTTAAAAAAATAATTTTATCTCCTTAGCAACACTTGCCAACCGCATTGAGCCATTAATGGCATAATTGTTCAACCACCACAACACATTTTGTTGGCTTTGGGATATCAAAGAAAGAGCAGGAATCCCTGCTAACAGCATCATCTAGCAGAAGATTAATTAATCAGGAATGCATGAAGAAAAAAACAGCTGGAACCACAGACAAAGCAGTTGGGATATGGTATCTATTGTGATGATTCCCATTCCCCTTTTATTGGGATTCCAGGTACAAACAGCTGTCAGATAAATCCCTGACCTTATCCAACCACGTTTTCACCTCTTCCCTGATAACACAGAGCTCTTTCCTATGGCCAAATTGTGAATTAAAGAAAAGTGATGAAACAGCAATTAGGGCAGGATTATTCATTCTGGCAATGGGTGACATGAATATGTAAAAGAAAACCCCAAACCAGTTGTGGTATGATGAAGATAATTAGGATATTATCCATGGAATTCCTATCTTTGCATCCCATTAATACAATGAAATGTCTGGGTCCAGGTTTGGAGAGCTCTGCTGGCTGCAGGAAGTGTTGGCTTTGTGATAAACCCTGAGATGTAGAGAGAAGTTCAATTCTTGGTCTTGTCATAAATGAGCCTGGGCTGGTCTCTGCAGGCTGGGCCCCATCAGCAGCTCCTGCCTCCCTGCTGCCACCAGGAGAAGCCCAAGGAATTATCCAAAAGAGCCTAATTTACAGCTGTCTTTTGGGATAAGGCAGCATGGTGATAAACCCCTCGAATTTGCCCAAAAATCTGGGGGCTCTTCCTGTCATTGGGGTTTTCCTGTAGGATTTGGGCTCTGTTCTTTCTCGTGGTGCTGAGGGAGATGTTTTATTCCACATCAGCTTCTCACCTCTCTTGGATGTTTGGTCTTTTAGAGGGGTGAGTTTTTCCAGGCCAGGCTTTGTTTCCACCTCTCTGTTTCCATCCCTGCTGCAGCAGAGTTTCAGTCTCTTTTTTCCCATTATCCCAGCCCCTCCATGGCTGTAGTAACAGTGCTGGGAATTCAGGGACCATCTGTCCAAGTGCAACTCATTCCCTGCCCACTCAGCTCCACAGTCTGTCAAAAACACCCAGCCTGGGAAAGGAAACCAGAAACCTCTACTATTAAAAGTGCTCGAATTAACTGGATCTCCTTGACAGAATTGGGTTGAGGAGTGACAGCACTGGGAAGATCTGGAGGGCAGAAATTTCTGCTGTGGCAGCAGTGATGGACACCCAGGATGGTCCAGGGACAGGGAAGGTTCTTCCCTGATCTTGGAAAACCATCCCAACATTCCTGGGATCTGGGATGAGAATATTCCCTTGGTGAAGAACTGGGATGGTGAAAACTCTCTTTGCCCAATCCTTCCATTTTCACATTTCTCCATAACATGAAAAAAAAAAAAAAAGACTATTTGGCCTCCTGGATGTAGATTGAAAATTGTCCAAGCATTCTTACTTTGAGGCTTCAAGGCAAAAAAAGATAAAACATTAAAAAGTTCCCTCCCTGCAATATTTGAAGGGATAATAACTGTTAAGAGGAAAACAAAGCAAGGAAACAGGCAGATCCATCAACGGGAGCCCAGATCAGAGCTTTGAGCCAGCTCATTTTTCTATTTTTGAGAACAAATATTCAGGACTTTCAATACTTTCTGTTATAATGGGTATTCTCTTCATGCTTTTTTGCCTTGCTAGGGACATACAGCTTTCTTTCAGCTTTCATTTCCAATTTTATTAAAAAATAATTTATTTTTCCATTTTCTGTTCGACAATGTCAATCAGGTTTTGCAGTTCTGCTCCCTTACTCTCATAATACACCCAGCAGCAGGAATTCCAGAAGTGCCCAAGCCCCACTGGCAGCTCCCAGTGGTAATGTTTGATCTGTTTCAGGTGGACTGAAAACTCATTTATAATCAAAAAACCAAGGAACACCTGGAATGGAAACTGATTCATTCGGAGCTCTTTGAAACAATCCTCCAGTGGGTTTGAATAGACTGGAAACAGAAGATTCTGAGACATCCAAAGCTGTTTTCCATTTCCTGTGAGCCACATGACAGGATTACCCTGGAATGTCCTTTTTCCTAGGACAAATTCTGCTCAAATCCTTCACTGCTGCAGCAATGGCAAAGGTTCCCCACCTCACTGACCCCTTGCTCCCCCAAATTCCCAGTGGTTTCTGTTTCCACAGGGGTAGAATTTTGACCCCAAAACTCATTGCCTGTGGCTGTGCTGAAAGATTCATCAGAAAACAAAAACCCCACATTTTCTGCATTTAGGAATTGCAGAGCGCTTTGGCTTGGGAAGGAACTTAAAATTCATTTATTTCCAACCCCCTACCATGGACAATTTTTACTATCCCAGATTGCACAGATTTCCATCCAACCTGACCTTGAAGAGACAGACTCAGGCTGGAAATGGAGAAGTTTTGCTCTTTGATGTTATCTAAACCCACCCACAGTAAAAAAAACAAAAAACAAAACAAAAAAAAAACAAACCAAAAAACCAAAAACAACAAAAAAAAACCAAACAAACAAAAAAAAAACCAAACAAACAAAAAAAAACCAAAAACAAACAAACAAACAAAACAAACAAACAAAAAAACCCCAAAAAAACCCCAAAAAAAAACCCCAAAAGAACCCCAAAATAGCAACAACAAAAAAACAACTCTCACATCCTTAATATCTATGTCCTAGTGACCGAGTTAAGATGAGCTTTGGGTGGAATCTCACCAGGCACAAAACAGCTGAGGGTAGAAGAGGTTTTTTTTTTTTTTCTCAGGCTGAAGCATCAGAATTCCTGGTCCTTCCTCCTCCCCCTCTCTGGGCTCCTCACTCTCGCTCTAACTCCAGGGCTGAGCTGTAAATTGGATCAGCGAATGATCTGAGTTTAATAAAACAGAACCTGAAGGTTTGTTGTGCTCTGAGTTCCTTAATCCGGGTAATTCCATCTGTCCTGTTCACAGCAAACCCCCAAACACTGGGATTGCAGCCTGGGGGAGGACAGGAGGCAGGGCAGGAGCCAAGGGAAAGGCTCAAAGCAGCTCTGCTGAGGGCAGAAATGTTTGTGTAAAAATGTTTGTGCAGAAATGTTTTTGTGTAGAAATGGTTGTGCAGAAATGTTTGTGCAGAAATGTTTGTGTAAAAATGTTTGTGTAGAAATGTTTGTGTAGAAATGTTTTTGTGTAGAAATGGTTGTGCAGAAATGTTTGTGCAGAAATGTTTTTGTGTAAAAATGTTTGTACAGAAATGTTTGTGCAGCCTCCCCCTGTACTTTAAAGAGCCATTAAAGCTCCCTGATCAATGCAATTCTTAATTATTTGCACTTCAGTGCTTTATGCAGATCAACTCATCAGCACTTGAGACACTCCTGTCACTGCCCACTTGGGAATTGGGGATTTGTGACTCTGGGTTTGTCTCTCACACTGAACCCAGGGACTGGTGAACAAGATTTTGTCTCCTCTGAAGGAAATCAGCTGCTGCTGGCCTTGGATGCTCCTGCAAGTTGTTTTTGGGCTGTTTGCAGGTGTCAGTTCAGGTACCCATGGGGAGCTTTTCTTTTATTTCCATCCCTGGAAGTGTCCAAAGCCAGGTTGGACATTGGGGCTTGGAACAACCTGGGGTAGTGGAAGGTGTCCCTGCCATGGCAGGGGTGGAATAAAATGATCTTTTAGGTCTTTTTCAACCCAACCCATTCTCTGAATTTTTCTCTGAAGATTCTCTAACTACATGGAGGAATGAAAAATAATATTCCTTAGCAGTCCATGTCGTTTCATCAGTAAAATAAATTCTAACTAAGACTTCTGGAAAAGAAAAATAAAAGCCTCTCATGATGCTGCAGCCCAGTTTTCATCCATACATATGGATATCACATCCTTCCCCAGAGAAGATTATCACACAAAACCAGAGGTAATTAAATTATTTCTGTTGTCCTGCTCTACATTGTGACATCTCAGGTCACAAATGGCTTTTCTCCTTTTAAATCAGCCCAAAATCATCCCTGAACTGAGCTGTGCCACTCCTGGGAATTCCCACATGGCAGTGGAGGGATGGAGCTGCTGAGGAAGCACTCCCAGGGTAAAAATTGCTCTAAACCACAAGAAAACGTTTGGGTTTTTTTGTTTGGTTGTTTTTGTGGGTTTTTTTTTGTTTGTTTGTTTGTTTGTTTTTTGTTTGGTTGGTTTTTTTGTTTTGGGTTTTTTTTGGTTTTGTGGTGGTTTTTTTGGTTTTTTGTTTTTTTTTTTTTTTTTTTTTTTTTTTTTTTGTAGGGTTCATGCTGATAGTAGGGCCTAAAATCTTGCAAGAATTCTGTCTCCCCTGTAAGTTAAATCTGTGACCATCAAGATCACAATCCAGCCAAATAAAAGCTTTTATCACATGGGAAGAGTCTGTTCAGGAATCATCACTTAAATTTTCTTTTCTGCCAAACTGTATTTATCTTCAGGGTGATCCTCCAGTATTGACCTGCTGAAAGACACTTGCTTTATGTCAGGGCAATTATTTGCAATTACAATTAAAAGAAAAATATTAAAAGAAAGAAAAAAAACAAAATGCAAGACCCATCCTATACTGTGCTTGCCTCTCTCATTTAACTTGTAATTGCTTTTATTGACAATTTCTTCTTCCTTCCCTGGAGTGGTGAGGTCATTAAACAAACCTGCCTTTTTTCTGTACAAAATGATAATTTAACTGATTAAACCTCTTGCATGGTCAATACTTCCACGAGAGACTCCCATCCCGCACACCTCACTGGGATTTTGTTTCCATCTGAAGACTTTTTCCATCTGAAGAGAGTTTAATAACAAATAGGACACTATTGGCTTTCTCCCTGTCTCAGGTTTTGTATCCATCTCTTTAGAAAATTACACTTATTGTCATTAAAAATACAGCACAGCTCTGTCAGTCATTTTTTCTGAGCAGGTGTTGTCCCTTTTGCACTGCCACATGCACATTACACAGTGACAGGACTAAAGGAAGTGACCTCAAGTCGTGCCAGGGAAGGTTTGGATTGAATATTAGGGGGAAATTCTCCATGGAAAAACACTGGAACATTTCATTTCATTATCTCAGGAATGTTTTGTGCCCTGAAACAGGGGTCAGAGCCAGCTGGGGCTGCTTGGGGCAGGTCCAGAGCTCAGTTTCCTTCCCATTCTCTGCTTTACAGCAGGCACTAAAAGAGCAGTGAGCCTCTGATGGTTTTTTAGCAGGGGCTGGGAAAAGAGAGAGTTTCCAAGCAATCCTGTTGTCACCTTGAGACAGCAAGCCCAGAATATTCTGGAGATGCCTAAAGAGGAGCTGCTTCTCACCCAGTTTTATCCTGCAGCCTTTCACTCATCCTGTGCTCTACTCACAGCTGAGGAATGAGCTCAGGTTGAAGCAGTTTGGGGTAAATAGAAAATCATGATATTCCATGATAACTCCATGATATCCCAGAGCAGCCACCACAGAGCCACCCTGCACCCTACCCCTGTCACCCCACCCCATTTTTATTTTTATTTTTTTTTATTTTTATTTTTATTTTTATTTCTATTTTTTTTTATTTCTATTTTTATTTCTATTTTCATTTTTATTTTTATTTTTATTTTTATTTTTTATTTCTATTTTAATTTTTATTTTTATTTTTATTTTTATTTTTATTTCTATATTTTTATTTTATTTTTATTTTATTTTTATTTTTTTATTTTTATTTATTTAATTTTTATTTTTATTTCTATTTTTATTTATTTTTTATGGAAGAGACATTTTGGAAACATCTGCTCAGAAACCTCTTTTATTCCTGCAGCTGGGAAGTTCTCCTCAACTTTGCTACCTTTTTTTTTTTAAATCCCCAAGTCTTTATTTCTGTAGTTCCTAAAGAATAGATTGTATGTTTCAAGTTTCCCTTTTTATTTTTTTTTCACTTCTATTTATATTCTTTTTTAAAAAAGAATTACCCTTCCATTTTCACACAAAGTATTTAATGGAAGAGTGAAGTGAGCTCCTGTTCAGCCACTCCAGGAGTTCTCAAACAAGAGGGAAGCTTATTAGATGCTAAATGAGTTTCATTTCAAATTGAAAACATTTTCTGTCTTGTTGTTTTAATTCAAGTCATTAGCTGTACCTGAGTCTAAATTAGCTACATTTTCCTGAACTTCTGAAGTATTTTTAAACTCTCTTTCAAATTCCTTTATCTGAGTGTATCTCTGTCCCATTTGTAATGGTCTGCTGTGTTCATTAGATACTGGGAACCATCTGTTAGAAATTTGCTCAGAACAAATCCAGTTTGAGCAAGATAAGGAGGCACAACTCTGACTTTCTCTGAGCTAATAGCTCAGATTTTGGTGAAGGGGTTGGAATCAGCTGCACTTGAGATTTTCACCCTGTTTTGAGGAGACAGCAATGGTGGTTAATTAAAATAAGAAGACATTTCTTTAGTCTCCAAAGAATATTTGTAAATCACAGATGAAATTGGAAGTAATTTATCACTGATGCTCTATGAAATTCAGCTGTAGATCCATCTGGCCATGGTGCTTTAGGAGGCAATATTGCTTGCAGGGCACTTTTTATTGCTTATCCCTCCTGGGGGTTATCTAAGTATTGCCTTGATAATGCTGGCAGCTCTATTTCAGCCACAAAATAATAAATGGCTCCTATTTCTACTGTATGTAATTCAGAACAAGGGAAAAAAAAAATCTTTATTCATTTGTCTCCTTTAACTTTTTGCATATAACCTCTTCCAAGCTGGGTTTGTTTTCCTTAGGTGGCCATGGGGGTGAAGGCTCTGGGACATTCACCTACCTTTTGTGCAGAGCCAAAATTAAATAACAGCAGAGTGGAGCTCATTTAAGAAATTAATCAGACAAATTTTTGGTCTGATACAACCTTGAGCTGCATTTCTTAAGCTTGGTGTTGAATGGAAGGATTGATTCTGGATATATTGATTTTAGCACATTGAAATACATTCAGGAGTAGAGGTCATGCTTAGTGCTGTCAATGAACACAAGTAAATGACCCAGAAACATTTAGGTTTGTATTTTTTGAACAGCTGGAAGTCTGGTCAGATGAGTTTGAAGCCAAATTAGGGGTTGCACAGAGGTGGTAGCTTGGAAAAACACAAGTTTATAAATTAAATATTGCTTTGATGCCAAACAAGTCTGGATCACAGAATCCCAAGATGGTTTGGGTTGGGGGAACCATAAAGCTCATTCAGTGCCAGCCTGTCATGGCAGGGACACTCCCACTGTCCCAAGGTGCTCCAAACCAATGTCCAGCCTGGCTTTGGGCACTGCCAGGGACCCAGGGGCAGCCACAGCTGCTCCCCACCCTCCCAGGGAATAATTCCTGCCCAAAATCCCATCTAAAGCTGCAATCTTCCAGTTCAGAGCCATTCCCTGTTGTCCCAACACTGCATCCATTCCCTTGAAGTCCCTCTCCTGGACTCAAAGCAGTGAAGATTCACCAGGAGGGCTCTGCCAGCAGCTGCAAGTGACCCAATTTCACCCAATATTCTCTCCCTGCCCTTTCCTCCCGTTCTACCCTGACAAGCACTGTAGAAAATGGAAAAAAAAAAAGAAAGAAGAATTTCACAGTAAAAGGAGCATGTTGATACAAGATACCAAGTTTGATAGCAGAGAAACTGCTGAGGTGAGTGTTCAGATAGATTTAAGATGAGCTTATCTCACACCCAGTGAGAGCCCCTGTGACCCTGTGATGACACCTGGCTCCAGGTGCCCTCTGCCCTGGGCTCAGTGATTCCAAGACATGGTCCTGGTGTTCACCTGGACCTGGTTTCCATAGAAAAACTGCTCTGAAATCTAGCTCAGGTAAAGATTTTTCCCCTGCCTGCAGTTCAGGGGGAGGAATTGTTCCCAGAGGTCCTGAGTGCTGTTTACTGTTTTTCCTGCTTTTTGATTAGATGTATCTGACAAGTCCTGTTGCCAGGGTTTCATCCCACTCTGAGCCACACACTGGGGTTACTCACTGGGGTATAAAACACATTTTCCTCTGACCCACTGCTGTCAATGAGATCTTCCAGTAAAACCCTCAGAAAAAAAATCCAAGCCCTCAATTTCAAGGGAAGTTATTTGATTTTTAATTTATAGCCATTTTCAAATATTACTAAAACAACCACTCATCTGCTTCCCTATCCCTCCCCAACAAATCCCAGCCTAATCTGGTTTGGGTTTTTTTGGTTGTTTTTTTTTTTTTGTTTTTTAAGTATTAATGCAGTGTAACTGTGTTGAAATCCCAGAGCAAGCCCAGGAGGGAATATCAGGAGACCTGAGGTCAGATTTGTTCCTTCCCAGGCTGTTCACTTGCAGCCCAGTGCTGTAAATCAGCTGAAGAACAGAGGTGTGATTTGTGTGTTCAGCTGCAAACAAACACAGGGGTGTGCTGGAATATCAAGCTGCAGAGGCCAGGGACCCCTGGCAGTGCCAGGGATCCAAGAGCTGAGCAGAGGAGCTCAGGAAGGAGATTTGGGGGAGTGGGGCAGCACTGCTGGGATTCCCCCTCTCATCCTGGTGTGCTGCCTGCTGATAAAGTGCCATTCCTTTGGAAAAGTCACGGAGCAGCAAATCAGAGAATGAGAGGAACTCACCTGGGACTCAGTCTCTCCTCTGGATGCACATGAGCTCACATATGCAGTAACTAATTTTACAAGGGGTGTTACACACTGGGGAAGCCTCAAGTAGCTCTTGGATTGCTGCAAACCAATTCTGAATACGCTCCTTTGAATTCCACATTTGGGGTTGGTTATATTCCAGTCCTTTAATCTTTCAATATTCATTAATATTTTCATGAATAATTTTTTGTACATCACTGAGATATGGGTGCTCTTCCTTCATCTGTCTCAACTTCCATGCAAGCAAAGATATTTCTTATTTTTTAATTATTTTTCTATATTTTCTGTCATAAAACAAAAACTACCCATGTCACTCAGATGACCAATTCCTCACTGTAATTAGCAAATATTCAATAATTTCAGGAGTCTGCTGCAAACAGCCATGTGCATGGAGAGGTCCTGCCTGGTAATTAACATCTTATTAACAACTATTAATAATAAATACACCTGCAGCAATCCTGAGCAGATCATGGAAATCAGAAGCAGAAAAATTGCTCAGTTTCTTCAATAATTTATTTCCAAAGATTCAATCCATGAGTTCAGCTTGCTATTTATGATTTAGATAAGAGGAGGGGGAAAAAGATATTTGGGGTTCGAATGGATCTTGCAAATGGGTTGAAACACCATTTTATTAAAGGATTTCTGTGAATATGAAAATACTTTAATGTTACCACAGCTTTAATGATTTCAAATGATTTTGCCTGTGCAGTTGGAACCACTGATTTTTAACATTAAGTCTCAGTTTTGAACTAAAGAAAAACAACTGTTTTTCTATCCCCCTGATATAGAAAAGAAAAATTGCTGTGTAAAGCAGGAGAAACCAAATCTGGAAAAGCAGAAGGCAAATCAAAATAATCACAAATGTATTCTTTTTCAAAAATGAGATTTATTAGCCAATCTCTCGGTGTTATTAAGCTGGATGGAGAGCAGCAGCATTATTATGTTGTGCAGTACTATTCAGGAGAGCTGGAAATCTACAGCTATGCAGAAATGGAAAAGCACACGGAGGAATAGCCACTTGAAATAATTCAGGGGTGGGGAAGGGCTTGATTGCTCAGGGGTTTCATGTTAGCAGCAATTTTGGGAAGGATTGGTTTTCCTGCAGGGAGAGCAGGGAAAGGCTTGGGCGATGTTTTTTGTGATTTACAGATGTCCCTCCACGTGCTTTGGGTGGAAGCAGAGACCCCAAAATGTCCATGGATTGCAGGGGCAGGGGATGGGCACAGACTCTGCTCCTCTGGTGGCACCTGTGGAATTCAACCTGCTGCAACAGGAGTGCCAGATTACAGGGCTGTAATAAAGATTCAACAAAAAAATAGTTGAGGGGGAAAGTTTCTCCTTCAAACAGTGGGCATGGAGAAGTGCTGAGAGATGTTATTTGGGCTCCTGAAAAATCTCATTAAGTTTATTAATGCAGTCTTGCTATGATGGCAGAAAACTAAAAATTCAAGTTCTGTTAAGTTCTCTAGAAAATTAAAAATTCAGCTGGTGTAGTTAGTACAGGCTTTAAAAAGGGAACAGGCACCAGGATAAGAGGAAACGGCCTCAAGCTGCACAAGGGAAGGTTAGGTTGGGTATCAGGAAAAAATTCTTCACCAAAAGTGTTGGAAAAGGTTTCCAAGGAAGCGCTGGAGTAAGCAGCCCTGGGGGTGTTTAGAGTGGCAGCGAGGCCACAAAAGTGAGAGCAGGGAATGGTTGGACTTAATGACCCTAAAGGTCTTTTCCAGCTGAACATTCCATGCTAATGTCAGTACTAATGACTCTGTTCCTAATTCCTGGGGCTTCTCTACTTCCCCCAAAACAACCTCAGTGTCCCCAAAGGCTTGCTGTGAATGCTTTAGGGACAGATTCCCCTGCCTGAAACAATGGTAAAGATCAAATTGTGGGTCTCAGATCTCCAAGAGACAAATCCCATCCGCTTGTCCATATGGATTCCATACCAATATTGTTTGATCTCCTGCAGGAGAGTCTGGCAAGGATGGGCCATCAAATCCAACTGCACTGGGGAGCCCCTGGGAATGGCCAAAAAAGCCATGGATTGGCATTTATAGGATGTTGTGTAGGACTCCAGGTCCTCAGGGTGGATTTCTGGACGTGGAAATGTGGGATTGCACCAACACAACCCAACAGAAATCAGAGGAACCAGCAGGGCAGAGCCACAGATGGATTTAAACTGGAATATTTCCCGTGATTAAAGGATTCCAAAAGGCATCCAGGAGAGAAATGCTGCCCAGATGAGCAAGGGGGATGTGGAGGTGCTGATGGGTGGTGGGAGGTGTTGGCCAGAGCAGCAGAGCTGCCAAAGGCAGCTTTCCCTCAGCTCAGCCCTCATTCCCCAGGGTGGAGCAAAAGATGGATGGATATAGGGATTTCTTGACAGAAACTCATGCAGAAATACCTACAGCTACTGGATCTTGGAGGAAAAATAATAATCAGGACAATAATTGTGCTTGGGGCTCCTCACCAGGGCAGAGAATGGTGAGAATATCCTCGCTGTCTTGGAGAAAGGTGGGAATGGGGAGGAAGAATCCACCTCCAATGTCAATTTTCTCTGTGCACTAAATCATTCAGCCCTTAGAGCGAGGTAGAAAACCCCAGAGAAGTTCCAAGCAGGTGTTTGGAACCAGTTTTCTTCCAGCCCTTGGCAGGTGTGGCCCTTTTGTGCCCAGTTGTGAGCAGTGTGATTTGCACACCTCTCACAGACATCCTTCATCTCATCCCAATGGTTGTTCGTGCAAAACCAGAGCATTAAATTGCAAATGGGAGAGTTAATTAAAATGTTCCCCTTTCTAAGATGAATAATCAAGGCAAAATAGTTTCACTTTCCATTGATATATCTGTTTTTTCCTTCATTTGAAAAAAAAAAAAACCCGTGAATTACACTTTCTAACATATTGCTTGCAAAAATGCTCCAAAAGCAAATTAAACCTTCTGGCAGCCTTTGATTCGTTTTATATATTATATAGAATAACTTAACAGATATATTAGAATACAGCATAAAATAACATAATTAGGAACAGTTTCGTGTCTAGAGTTTGCAAGTGTGGAAGAAACTTTTTAAGCATTTAACTCATTTAGTTAAACTCAAGTGCTGCTGAGCAAATTGTGAATATTTTGATCTATACAGAGTTTGATTCCAAACTCTCAGCTCTCAGTAGAACTCGCTTTATAAAGTGACTTCTAATTTATATTCTGTGTTAATGTCAAGAAACTAAATCAGAAATCTAGAAGCAATTATACATAATAAGGTGGAAACAGTGGAATAAAGTCTGTCAGATAATTTCAATCAAAATCCATAATACTGGTGCTTTCTGAGCACTCTCTGCACAGAGAATTACAGAAGTCTTGCATTTTATTTATTTAAATTTTAATAATACTGGATCTCATGAGACTTTTTTTTTTTTTTTTTTTTTTTTTTTTTTTTAATCTCTGAATCAGTACAAGACCTTTAATTTAATTTTGTGATTGTGAGTCTTAATGAGGAATTCTTTAATTTCTGTGGGATTGTGCAGGTCCAGAGCTGGACTAGAACCCCTCTGGCACTTCATTCCTATAAATAAGATCCTGGCTTTAGGAAAGTTCATAGTGAAAATTTGTCAATACAGAGATTCAATCTACGAGAATTCTACTGAGAATTTTTCAGTATTTGGAGTGTTTCATTATGAGAAATAAGTATTGCATGCTTAATGCATGAGAGTACTTTTCATTCTGAGAGCAAAGAAAAGAGCTGGGAGTTACATTTATCCTACAGGACTGTCTCAGTCAGTGTTCCTGCAGTGATTCCTCTCTATTTGCCTGGAATGTGAAGGGAGAGTTCGGGGGTCTCCAAGACTGGAGAAAGTGTTTCTTCTCCTCTGAACTGTGAACAATCAAGGAGTGTTTTCTCCTGAGTCCTGCACCAATCAAATCACATTTTTCAAAAGACAGGAGCCATTCTGAGGTGCTGAATGGAGGTGCTGAAGGGATCCAAAAGTCTTTACAAAAATCTATAATCATGTTTTCCTTCACTACAGAGTGGATGGAGTTTGCCTCTCTTCTCTAAAACTCTGATGCATGAAAAAAAGAAAAGCAAGGTGAAGAGCACAGCAATCAACCATGGCAAGTCTCCACGTTGTTACTTCAATGATGCACAATCTGTTTGCTATCTGAGCACTGTAAACAGACTAATATTTCCTGAAGTATGGGATAAATCAGCCATTTAGAAGCAGCAAAGAGAAAATGATGAAGCTCCGAGTGAGTTGTGAAGCAGTGAATAAGGATGTATTACACCACGGGAAACCATCAATATTTGTTTATTGTGTCAGTGTGAGGAATAAATCTGTGGGTTAATTTGTATTCTCTTCAGTTAATTCCACTGTTCCTGATGCGGTTTTGGGCTTACCTAAAAATAGAGACCAGAGAGAATTAAGGGAATAAAAAGCTGTTATATTTATTGAAGGACCTTCAGGTACATTTAGGGCAAACAAAGCTCCCCAGGGGTTACACCCAAAATGGACAATGGGTTACAGATTTTTACACTTTTACAAGTTTGGTCCATTTGTATTTTGGGGGTTAATCTCCCAATTACAGCTCCAGGTAATGAAGTAATTTACCCCAAGTTTGCTCCCCCAACTCACTTTTGTTCCCATCTCTGGGGCCTGAGGCAGTGAGGTGTCCTTGATTCCCAGCCTGGAGAGGAATTGTTGTGTCTGCCCAAAATGGGAGAGCAGCAGCCAGCACTGAATATGGAGTTTGGAGTGACACACTAAAGAACTGCAGGATTACAAATACATGAAAAATATAAAAGGCTGACTCTAACCCAGACACTACCAAAGGGCCATTCTCGAGGTGTCACTGCCACACTCGGCACCTTTTGTCTCCCTAAGTAGGGGATTTATCTGACAACATCAAGTTTCTGGACATTATCACCTCATTCTAGAATGGGTTGGGTTGGGTTGGGTTGGGTTGGGTTGGGTTGGGTTGGGTTGGGTTGGGTTGGGTTGGGTTGGGTTGGGTTGAGTTGGGTTGGGTTGAGTTGTGTTTGGCTGGGTTGGTTGGGTTGGGTTGGGTTGGGTTGGGTTGGGTCAAGCCGGGTCAGGTTGGTTTGGTTTGGTTTGGTTTGGTTTGGTTTGGTTTGGTTTGGTTGGAAGGGACCTTGAGGATCATCTTGTTCCAAGCCCCTGCCATGGGCCAAGCTCCTCACAAAATTAGTTAAGCTGCCATCAACAATTAGCTCACTAAGTGTCTAATTGCCCTCGCTGAGCTGCCTCCTTTCACCGAGCTGCTCTTTGGACTCATGATGGATGTTTTTACAGTTTGATTACAGCTACATGAGCTTATCTCCAGCTGGACCAAATCCCACCAATCCTCAGTGGAGATGTTGGAGGAGCAGTTGCTCAGCATCACTAAAACCATCCACTCTGCCACTGAGCTGTTGTTGCTCTTTGGTCCTTTTCTTTTCCCTCTGAATTTTTTCCCCCCTTGGGGAGATTTTCAGTTCCATTTCTGAGCTACAGATCTGATGTGTATAAAAGCTGTTGGCTCACATTCCAATGGCTATTGGAAGTCAGAATCTGGATGGCTGAGTGATTGCAAAGAGAAAAGGTAGAATGTTGGAATTTAGAAGATTTGCAGCTCTGATGAGCTGAAAAGGAAAAGATCTTAAAGTTTTTCATACAACCAACATAACAGAATTAATTTTTATTTGATTATTTGAGCGAATTGACCATTTTATGAAAACTGGGTGAGGAATCAGAGATAGTTCATTTAGTTTTCTGCTTCACTGAAATTCTCCTGTCAACAAATATTATCTGAATTGTTTGTTCATGAAAGGTTTTTATCAAGGTCTTTTTAAAGCTCTCATTTCAATATCCCATTGTAAAGGGCTGCAAAGGTTAGGAGGGTTTGCTTCGAATCCCACTATTATTTCTTCATTAATCATCCAATTTTTGGCATTTATTAAATGTCTGTTTGCAGGGAAAAAATGAAAAGTTGGATTGGTTCTAATCAAATTGTGCTAAAGGTATTTCAGGAAAGCAAAGAAAGCAAACACTGGTGTGGCATGAAATAAACATGGAAGCAAAACTGATCTACATCAAATATGTTATAGGAATCTTTGGAATAAATGGGGGAGGAAATAAAGTGTTTTCACTGTATTAGTCAGTTATTAAATTTCAAATTTCTTGGTTAGTGACATTCAACTGTGGCTAAAAGCTTTCAATTCATATCCAAAACCCTTTGAGCTCCAAACTGCAAAATATTCCTCTTCCAATCCACGTGCAGATAATTAAGCAGTGTGGAAAAGTGGAGAACTATGAGTAAATTAAATTAATTAATTAATAGGTGATTTTACACTTCAAAGAGATAATTCAGAATGAAGCCACTGCCTTCAAACAAATATTGATGGACACTGAACTTTGGTTTTTAACCATAAATGATGCCCATTTCTGAGAAGGCAGCAAACAAGAAATGCTTCAAGATGGAGCTGCCTCCAAGGAAGCCTTGAAATATGAAAAGCCAACCCCAAAGAACAATTAGCAATAAATAATGTGTTGTTTAGTACTTCTTTTCTTTGTGACCCATGCGTCAAAGATGTGGGTTTTTCAATTGTTTTGTTAATTGAACTGTTTAATTAATGGATCTTACAAAAAAAACCCAACACCCACATAGTCTGTGTGTTGTAAATGATTCAGTGCAGATAATTTTTTGCCTAATTTTCACATTTCACCATATGAACTTACTGATAATACAATCTTAATTTCATTATTTTTCTATCTCCTTTGAAGAAGAAAGTTTTAAAGCAATGAAATTTTGTTTCTTGATGAGAAGGGCTGGGATATTTATTTTTCATTATTACTTGCACATTGTAAAATCAAACCCGTTAGGAGCTCAGTGCTTTCAAATCTAAATTCACCTTCTCAAAAGCTCTTGGTCTCCTTGAAACACCTTCTAACAAGGTCTGCATTCTGCAGTAATTTTGTTTAGGTGGCAAATGCCAAATTTAGCCCTTCACACCTTCCACTGTCCCAGGCTGCTCCATCCCAGTGTCCAGCCTGGCCTTGGGCACTGCCAGGGATCCAGGGGCAGCCCCAGCTGCTCTGGGCACCTGTGCCAGGGCTGCCCACCCTGCCAGGGAGGAATTTCTTCTCTGAATCTCTCCTGTTTTAGTATAAAACACTTTTCCTTTCTCCTATCACCATCTGCCTGAGTAATAAGTTGCTTTTCCTCTTTTTTAGGATCTAAAGTCAAGTTTCAGAGCTTGTTTTGTTGAGTGTTTCCCAAAACCATAACCAATCCTTTCCATATTGCACTGAGGCAATGCATTCCATGACAACACTTAAAATGACAAAGACCTCTTTGTTTTAATTGAATATCTCCATGAAACAAAAAAAAAAAAAAAAAAAAAAAAAAACCAAACAAAAACCAAAAAAAAACCAAAACAAAAAAAAACACAAAAAAAAACAAAAATAAACCCTCCCACATCCAGCCCTTGAGATCTCAGAATATCCTTGACCTCTTGATACCTTTCTAAAGAAAATCATTTCAAATTTCATTACTTGTTTTCAGATAATCAAGTGCATTATGTGTTCATTAGTTCATTTAAACCTCTGCACATTCCACAGAGTCATTTTAATGTCAGTTGATTTAGCAGCAGTTAAACCTCACATAAAGGGAGGGAGACAAGGACAGCTCTGTTTGCTCCACCTGCACAATAAATGTACAGAACCTACAGAGGAGTTAAACAATAACTCAGAATTCCATCTAAACAGACAAAAGTAAATTCTCAAGGTCTTATCCTCTACTCGTGGAAATCTCTAAAGGACTTACTAAGAAATATAAACCAGAAGATAACAAGGAGTAAACAATGAAACACAAGGCAAATAACAAAGTGGGAAGAGGGACCTGCCAGCAAAGCACAGCCTGGGAAGAGGGATTAGAGCATGGACAGAACAGTGGGAGCTTCTTATCAAATATCCTTCAGTGACAGACAGGTCTGTTAGGTACAAAACCTTGTGTACAGCATGAGAAAATTCCAAAGTCAACCATTTTGAATAAAAATACTCAAATGATGCTGTCCCATAATCTATTAATCAGGTGCCATAGCTAATAAGGGGTGAGGAAAAGTGGCTACAAATACTCTTTATCCTCTCTTTCCTTTGGGATATATTAATGTAATCCTTTTAGGATGGATGGAATACAAAGAACTGAAAAGTGCTCCCTCTTCCCCAGGTGCAGGCAAGTCCATGGTAATGGATCAGAGTTATTCCTTATGGACAGGAGATGGGCCAGGATATTCCCAACTGAACATGAAATGGAATTTACCAGAGATCTGCCATCCCCTCAAGGCCCTCAGAGAAGCATTTGATACCAGTGGCATTGATTGGAAACCTGTCTGTAAACTTCAATTTTATTTGGGAAAATAAAAATTCTGTTAAAAGTAATCCATTATCTTGGGTTTTTCTCAAGACACAGCTTCAGGAAAACTTCACCAGCAATGTTTTGAAGAAAAATTAACATTGTTTGCAGAAGAAACTTGTATGAAACTTTGGCAAAACAGTATTTCCTCTTTATCTGATTTAGTTGATGTCATACAGACACAGATTTCATATTTTGAGAGTTTTTGGGAAAGTCAGTGTGGTTTGGAACCCGCTAAAATCAAATCTAGATTTATTTCATGTTTGTGATGGACAAGCAGTCCTAAGGAGTCTCATCCAGGCATTTCTTCATGGGAGTAGAGGTCCAGGTTCACAGCCAGGGACCCCCAAGCTGGAAAATGAGGCCATTGGGTTTGTAGCCCCAAGAGCAGAGCCCTGCTGAGCCACAGCTATGATGGACCTGAGCCTGATCTGACTCTGCTGCAAGTAAACCTTGAGGAAAGAGAGATTTGGAAGGAAGTTGAGCAAATATCAAAGAACTGTGTGCAGCACCTCCATGATCTTTCAGCATTGATCTTTGAGGGGTACATGAGACACAGGAGAAGGCTCAGAGTAAAATTCCCTCTTAAAAGGATATTTGAAAACACCCTATTGATGAGTTAATTAGGGCATTCTCTTGCATCTGGCAGAGAAGGTGTTTGCCTGCAGCCTTCCTCACCAGGCAGACACTGCTTCTACCTCCAGTCCACTTTAATTAACAGCACAAATCATTCCTCCCTCCTCTGAGTGGGCAGGGAGGCTCATCCTGAGTGTGATAAACAAACTGTGAACAAAACAGGAGTTTTGGCAGTGAGGGCAGAGTTTAGAAAAATTACAACCAATCTATTTCTAAGGGAATTACCTGTGAGAGAAGTGAGTTTATGTTTCTCTTTAAGAAGGGACTATATATATTTTTTTTTAATTTTTTTTTATAATTGGAAACCCAAACATTTTTTCCACATGCTGCAACACCGTGTGGATCCAAAGCTTTATTGGGAGTGAGCAGCTTTTATCTGATCCCACATGGAAATCACCCCTGAGGAGCAGTGAGCCACAGTATTTTATCAAAAATCCCTGCACCTAAAAATCTGCAAAGCTCTCGTGTGCTCCTATCTATTTCATGTATTTTATTAAATATATCTTCAAGTGCTGCTCAGTAACCACTGGTCCCTTACACTGAGATGCCTTTTTAGCAGCAACAGTAGGGAAAAACTAATGTGGGCACGACATATTTGCCTGAATAAATATAATTATGTTTCCTTGTTGTTGCTTGATGTGGTGACTATTACAATTTCCCACTTAGCTGGAGAGCTTGCATTAAAACCCAAGAATAAAGGCTTGTCTGCCTTGAACTGATGCTCAGTTCTGTCTGAATGCATCCATTCTCTTCCCATCTTTGTGCAACAAATGCTTTTCTCCTCTCCATAATAACAGCTACAATTATGTGGGTTTTAGTCTCATGATAAACTTGTACAGGGGTGAAACCAGCTGCACTGAGGGAGTGTGGCAGCTTTTTCTGGGTCTGGAAGCTTTTCCTCCATTGGTGGTTTCTCTCCTGGGGTTGGTGGTTGGAGTTTGGTGGCAGCAGATCCCTCAGTGTTCACATTCACACAATGAAGTATTACTTATCTATGCACAATTAACCATTTTTCTAAACGTGAACTGTATCTCCAAGCTCTCAGAAAGTCAAATTTTGATGTCATTGGGTTGGTGGAGTTGAGTTTTATTTTGATTTATACAATTTAGCAGGACAGGAAGATGAGAAAATGGACAGAATAATGTTTGGGCTCCAACTACAAACTCTTTTTTATTGATGTTTATATTGAAAGCAACTGAAACATACATTTTGGTTTTAATCAATTTTCATCCATCTTATTTCAACCTCACTGAGTCCTGAACCTGTCTCACTTTCTTTTACTTTCTGTGCTTTGTTCACGGCAGAAACATTGTGAAGTCTCACTCGGGGTAGGTCATGTTGCACAGACACAAATATCTTGTCTTCCCTGCAGTGAAGCTGAGAATATCTTAAGCTTTTTATTTTTTATGAAACACAAGTTCAAAAGTTCATCTTGCATAGGCTTCAGCCGTGGTGAGGAAGAAAGGGAAAAGTCCTCGAGAGATAAGTGGTGTAAGAATGAGAAACTCAAAGTCAGCCTTGTCCAGGGGATGGCTCCTTTTAATTGGGCCATGATTAAAGCTTTGCTTCTCTCTCTCTTTGGAGGTGTGGTTATGCCAGCTTTTGGAGTAATCTCTAAAAAATGACAACAACTAATGACTAACTCCTTTTTTTGCCCTCAAGAACACCAGTTTTCCTTTTCTCCCTGAAAACCCACAATTTTCACACAAGTAGATCAGTAATCAGAAGGGATTGTGAACCCAGTCTCAGTGCTGGGCCACACAATTCCAGTTTTGGAGTCTTCTGTAATTACAGTAATTAACTTCCCTCATTTTCCTCTCAGCAGATATCATTGCTTGGCATTTCTTGTCCTTCATGTATCTCCTGTTGTTCATTACTTTCTCCAAAGCGAATTGTGCCAAATTTAATCCTCAGTCACATCCTTCTGTTTTTGTTCCATTATGGCTTCAATTGAGTGGTGCTACTACAGAGGGAAAAGGATCCAGCCCCAAAGTATGGCTTTTTTCCTGGCCAAATATGACAATATGTAAATATCTGAGGGCAATGGAGCAAGTGAGGATGAAAATTCTAAAAACTAGTGGATTTAGGAGTGAAATGGAAATCTGTGTAGGAAATAGGAGGGGGAGGAAAGAAAAATCTGTTTGTAGGGAAAGAGGATTCATTGTTCTTCTCTTGACCTAACTTAAAGGAATCTTTTGCACACACTGTTTGTGCTGTAGATCTTTCTTATCTCACTCTACTCAGTTTTGTTTGTCTAATATCTGCTCAGCAAGTGCCTGACTGTATTTGTCTTCATTCCCCTCTATAGTCACTGCAATAATCCTCTGCTATTATATATCTTTGTTTGACTTACATTTCCTTAGGAGTTTTCCTCTGACGTTGTTCATCCTCATTCCCCCAATATCCACCAAGTAGCAGCAGCTGACACTGCTCAGCCTGGATCTCCTCCCTTGGAATCAGCAGCAGTTCCCTGCACTTCTTCATTTCCCACCTCCAAAATCCACTCATGTCCCTCAGAAACCATCACCTAACAGAGCTCAATTCCTTTTCACTTCCCAGCACATCCAGCAGTCATCATCTGCCACCATTGGCTCCAGGCTTTAGCATGATTTGTTTTTATCCTGGATTGTTCCACAGATGCCTTGCCTTGGGCTGTCCCAAATTCCTGCTCTGGATGAGCCACTTTGGGTTTCATCATCCCAGAATCCCAGAATGGTTTGGCTTGGAAGGGACCTTAAAAATTCTCATTCCATCCCAAAAGAGTAGTTGCAAATTCTTCTGTAATATTTCATGGTGGGTTTTATGTCCACAGTTTTATGAAATAATATAGGAAAAATAGTCTTTAAACCAGGCATCTCCTAATTATAAGCAGAAAAATGTTATCTTTTCTTTCCCACATACCATGAGAAATCTGAAATACTTAATCTGCATAAAGGATTTTTTAAGATAAGAAACCCAATTGTAAGAGTTTCTGAATTCTCAGATTTAAACCCCAAGAATGAAGAGGTATTTTCAAATCAAACTTTTCGTTTAACAAAAGTATTTTGGAGAGGTGTTATAAACAGATGTGTGGTTAACGAGATCCAGCATCATCAATTTTAATTTTCAGTCTGTTGTTTTTTCAAATTTTCATTGCTCTCTTGAACTCAGACTAAGACAATACATTAGATTAAAAATTTGAATTGCTCTTGAAGTGTAGCTGAGCTCTGTAATTTCAGCAGTCCTATGTTCATTAGGATAAAGAAACAACATTTTTGAATTCATGGCACTAAAAATGAAATAATATTTAAATGGGGAAAAAGAGCCCTTCTGAAAAGCAGCTGTTATCTTTTTGTTTTATCCAGCCAGGAGCAATATTTCCTGTCCGAGTCTCTGGTGGCTCTGTGTGGATGAACATGACTAAAATGCATCTTTTTGAAAATTTTAAATTTTATATCCTATTGTAGCTGAGAGCCCAATTTCACACATTGGACTTGTCTAAGTCAAAACCTGCTTTCCTTTTTATTTCTTCTTCTGCTTTCAGCCCAACACATTGCTTCTAAATTAAACACAAGCTGGGGGAAAAGAATTTTATTGAGATCTCACAAAAGGTGACTGTGAGCTGGAGAATGTGCAGAGACACACCGAGGTTTTCTGGGAAATTCCTGATATTCTGGAGGTGCCAAGGGTCAGCCTGGCAAGAGGAGAGGAGCAGAGTTCATGGATCTGTGCCCAGGTTATTCCCAGCCCGAGGATGCAGCTCCCCACATTCATTTTTGGGTGGATCAGGGGCAGGAAAGGAGGAGTTGTTTTTATGAAATCATTGGAAATGTGCTGCAGTGAAAGCCTGCAAATGTCCACGTTCATGGCAGGAGGGATCAAGAGAAACTGGCTTTATTCCCCTTTTCATACTTTTTTTTATTCTTCTGTTTCATTCTTTTTTTTAATGAGAGGTGCGACACTCAACACAATCTAATCTACACTCAACCTTAAAGACTTTTAAACCAGTGAGATGATACCCAGGCTTGAAATTATTTTAATATTTGGAGATGGAAATACCACAAACAAATAAATAAATAATTATTAACTGCCCCACCTGAAAATGGAACCTGAACTGAAAATTTCTCAGAAAATTAGGGTTTGAGGAGGATGCTCAAGTTCAAATCAAATTCTGGATCCAGACTCCATAAAAATCAAACTCTGCTTTTTAGATGGTAACAGTGTATTGGGGTTTATATGTTTAATGCCTGCCAGACTGAATTTTCCTCACTTCCAAGGTCCTGAATTGTTGATGATTTTGGAATTAGGCATCATTGGGATTGCTCCTGAAGCAATGCCCTTCCATGGATGTCTTATTCTCTCTTTTACTCTCTGTTACATTCTCTATTCTGTTGGTTTTTATTTCCATTTAAAAAAATAACCTCATATGCATTTATCATTATTTATCCTTAATAAGGGTCAGCCCTTAGCTAGCAGAAACCACAAGAAATATATTAGAGGTTTTTTCCCAATTAGGTTTATAAAGAGGTAAATAAGTAATAAAGAAGTAAATAAACAATAACTTTGTGTGTGTTTGCAATGTTTTTTCACTGAAAGTCTGCTCAAATGAATGCACTCCCAGCAGCACAAATAAATGTTTCACTGGGTTTCAATGCCAAAATAAAAGTCAGCATTTCAATGCTGCCATGGTTTAGTAAATGCAGGATCTCTGTCCCATCACGCTATTTTCAATTTTTACTAGGTAAGGATATTTGTAAATACCAAACTAGAAGCCCATATTGGCTGAGCTCTTTGTTTTAGGGTGCTCCAGCACAGTAAGGCTGCATTTTTGACAGCCAAAAAAAAACCAAACAAAAAAAAAAAAACAAAAAAAAAAAAAAAAAAAAAACAAAACAAAAACCAAACAAAAAAAAAACAAAAAAAAAAAAAAAACCAAAAAAACAAACAAACAAAAAAAAAACCACAAAAACAAAACAAAAAAAAACCTTTCTGCAAGAATCTCCCCTGGAGAAGATTTGGAGTTTTATTATCTTACACTTCACCACAACCACATGTATTTAAATGTATTTTACAAAAGCTAATGAGAATTCCTGTTTATGTTCTGCATAAATCCAGCACAAGCAGCAGTCTCCAACCCATCACCTGTTTTTATCTGAGCAAGAAAACAAAGCAGGGAAGCTGTGGGAAGTTTGAGAGAGGCTCTGTGGTATCGAGGGCAGCTCTGGGGTCTGGAGGAGCCAACAATAACCAGGAGAATTCCAGCCCTGCCAGGGAGTGGTGGAGCTAAAAGGAGCTGGTGGCAGATGGAAAATGAGGGCGACTCTGCCCTGCTCCATCTGCTTCCAGTCAAACCCAGGACAGAGTGGTGGAGGAACATTTGTGGGGCTGCTCCAGAGAAAAAGAAAACTCAGGGTCTGCTGGAAGGTTTGAGGTGGAACTGTGTGGAATGCGTTAGTTTGGGGTGCTGGGAATGAGGCCCCAAGGGATGCTCCCAGGTGAAGCCACACCTTGGTGACCTCCTAGAAATGAGTGTGCCTTCAAGGGGCAGCAAACAGCTGCTCACAGCTGTGCTAGCCATGTCAAATCCCTCAGGGATGGGGCTGGAATTCTCCTGGGCAAGGAGGAATGCACAGGGGTCAGGGCTGTGGCACTCACTGAGCCCTCTGGGCTGTGTGAATCCATCGGGGATGGGCTGTGAGGTTGGAATTCTCCTGGGCAAGGAGGAATGCACAGGGATCAGATCTCTGAGCCCTCCAGCCCAGCCAGAGGTGATGTTTGGCCTCACTCCCAGCAGATTTTACACAAAAACAGCTTTCAGCCACAAAGGAAAGAGCTCTGAGGACCAGGGCCAGAACAAGAGGAAAACAAAAAGGATCTGGATGTAGCCCTAAAGGCCTGGATGTAAAGAGCTGCTCTGGGGCCAATGTCTCCATGCAATCCTGCCCTGGCTGTGCTCTGGGATGAGCCTGGGATAAACTCACCATGCAATCCTGCCCTGGCTGTGCTCTGGGATGAGTCTGGGATGAGTCTGGAATAAACTCACCATGCAATCCTGCCCTGGCTGTGCTCTGGGATGAGCCTGGAATAAACTCACCATGCAATCCTGCCCTGGCTGTGCTCTGGGATGAGCCTGGGATAAACTCACCATGCAATCCTGCCCTGGCTGTGCTCTGGGATGAGCCTGGGGTCAGCTGCCAGAGCTGATTTTGCCATGCAGGTTGCTCAGTAGCTGAGGAGCACTCAGACCCCGAGGGCTGTGGGCACATTCCTCCTCTTCCCATTCCTGTCCACACCATGGATGAAGCATCCAGCAGAAAAAAATCTGCCTCTGTTCATCCAGTGATTCCCAGATTCCCTGGAAGTTCATGGGACATGATCACCCTTTACATTATTTAAGTGCCTGAAATAAGTTCCCTTTATTTATTTGCTGGTGTTTGAGTATTCATCAAAGAGGGAAAGGCACAGAGTCTGAGCAGCCACAAAGGAGCCCAGGTCAAGAAGGAGGCAGCAATATTCTTATTTATAATAGAAATAAGAATAAGAATATAAATATAAATATAAATGTAAATATAAATATTATCTATTAATATATAATATAAACATATTATATATATTATTAATAATATATCATATTTATTATTAATAATATATAATATTATATGATATGATATGATATGATATAATATAATATAATATAATATAATATAATATAATATAATATAATATAATATAATATAATATAATATAATATAATATAATATAATATATTTTTATATTATATATGATATATATATATATATAATCTTGTAATGGAATGCTCCATTACATTTATCCACATGCATTTCTTGGCACTTCCTACTTCCCAAGGACTTTTCTGGCAAGTTTTATTTTGTGAATTTGGCTTTATTTTATTTCTCTTAAGAAAAAGCCAGGCTAAGAGGTCACCCACTGGGATCTTTTGAAGTGCTGCTTCCCTAACTGTGAGTGCCTTGAAAATGATTCTCCAAATATTTTCTGCAGTTCTTTATACAAAAAAAAAAAAAAAAAAAAAAAAAAGCTGGAAATATTTGAAACATAAATAAGAATATTTTTTTTTAGATACAGAAAAATTTCTGCTTTTTTTAGGGATCTGCTGTGTTATGATAAATATTCTTTAATCCTTGTTCAAGGAGCACATCATCATCTGAAGTTCTGTTTCCATCTGTGAATTGCAGCATTTAAAGGCACATTTTAGCATTCAGAAGGCACATTGCTTTCCTTGCATTCTGTTGACCTCGGCTGGGTGGTGATTTAATGGTTTGGAGACCATTTCCCTCTGGATATCCTTCCCTTTCCCACCTGCCCTGTGGACCAGCTGAGCCACATCTGTGCTGGTTCATAGAATCCTTGGATCCCAGAAAGGGTTGGAAAGGATTTTTTTGGTTTTCTTGGGATGTATTTTTTCTGTTATCTTATATTTACATATATCTCTGTACACAAACAATTTGGGAATGCTGGAGCAGCTGTCTCAAAGCTTTATTCCATCACAACCATCATCTCATTTTACAGAGCCAAGCAAGGGAGATGGAGCAGCTTCAGCTGCCAGCACAGCAGATGAAATTCTCTTTGTTACAAAGTCTTTTAACAACTTTCTAACCAATGGCATCATATTAAAACCTGACAAGCATTTGCTTAAACCAATTAATAAAGCCACATGTACATCTTGTTTTGAGCAATGCTTGCTGGCAACAGCTTAAAACAATGGATAAAGGTTCATTATTAAGGTTACATATTTCTACTGTCTTGCTTAACATATTTTCCTGAGGCTTCTCTCTATACAGCTCACAGCCCTGTTGTTTCTTGTCATTGATCTTCAACATTCTTGCATTTCTCCATCCTGAGATTTGCTTTCACACAGCTTTCTGAGAGTTCTACCTTTTCTATTTCCCACAATTCCCCCTCTCAGTTTAACCTTAAAGAAATTCTTTTAATGACTTTATAATATATTAATTACTTTGCATTACATACTTCCACTATAGTGCTTTTTTACTTATTTAGCAAAGTAGTAATATCAGCTTTTTAAACAAGGTATTATGTTAATAACCTTTTCTATTTCCAGCAGGATTTCAAAGCCCATTTCATTGCCATGGGCAGGAACTTCTTCCACCAGACCAGGCTGCTCCAAGCCCTGCCCATCTTGGCTTTTAGGGGTTCTTATCCCACTGGTCTCCAGCAGTGCCATGAAAAATGATGGAAATCATCATTCCCTGAATCCCCTGCTCCCATCCCAGAGCCCAGCATCCACCCTCTGCTCTGTGCTGTCTTGGTTCTTTCTGCAGCTGATAAAATCTCCTCCTCCCCACCAAATATTTCCCCCATATGTCTGGAAATCTCTGCTGAAGGCTGGGATCTAATAATGGATCCCTGACTGCCAGCCACAGTGTGAGGCTTTCGGGATTTTTGGTATGGAACAGATTGAGAACTCGCCAACACTGTTAAAAAAAAAAAATTAAAAAAATAGAAGTGCCAATTCATCAAAAGTGTCTCTAGGACACAAAAAAAACAACCATAGAAAATCTCCCTGTTCCAGAAAAAAAAAGGGCTTGAAGTTGTTACATCATCCCACTTCACACTCTAAGTAAAATGTTTTATTTTTTTTAAATTTTATTTGAATTTTAAATTGCCTTTTCTGTTGAAATTTAAGACCAGATGAGTAAAGATAACTTCAAATTAAATATGGTCACATGTTTGATATGATCCAATTTTATTCCAGGCCATTATTTAATTAAAATATGGTTTTGCCACAAAACATTAAAATCATTAAATCATTGTTTTTCCATGCAGCTCTGAGGAAATGTAGGAAAAATCCTGACCACTGAGCACATTCCATGAGAATCCGGAGGTGTTCCAAATTGATGGCAAATCCTACAAATGCAATCAAAAATTAAATTCACTGATTTCTTTAGAAGTTTGTGGCTATATTTTGGATTTTGGAGGGTTCACCTCTGCCTTTTTTGCACATCCCTGGTGTGATGGAGCCACTGCCTGTGCCCCAGCTGAGAGAGAGCTCTGGAAAATGGCAGCTGCTTCCAGGGCTCCTGACTTTGCTTTCACTCTTCCAGCAGCTCCCAGGATAAGCCTTTCCTAATGTCTTTATGAAAACCTGAACATTTGGTCCTTGCAACCCCCAGGGCAATTCATGCTTTTGAAGAATTTGCAAAACCTACTGAAGCCTGACCTTTCTTTTCTGAAATCTTGTTGACTGTATTTAATTCTGTAGACTTTCCCCTGCTTTTTTTTTTTTTTTTTTTTTTTTTCCTTCCCAATGTGATCTTCAAATAACTTTTGGCGACTTTCTCTCTAAAATGATGGGAAGTTTTCTGATCTTTTTTTAGCACACACCTAAGATGGATTTTTTTTTTTTTTTTTTTTAATAATGGGGTCAGGCAGCTCTTTTCCAGTCTGCAGGGAGTTATTTATTTTGTGCATTTATGTATTTGTCAACCTATATTTTGTTATTATTTAGTGTTTTTTAGTTTTCCCTTTCAGGCTATTTGTTTTTAAGGAAGTTTCTGGCCAGAACCTCAGCTTTGAGTATTTCCCCATCCCTGGAGGATCCCAAGGAAGCACTCTGGGCTGGGAATTGGGCACAGGATGGAATTGATGGCCTTGGAAGGCTTTCCCAATTTCAATAATTTTGGGATTCTGTGATTCCACGGCTTTAGACACCCTTGTAAGAAGCATCTTTTTGTTCTATGCTTGTGGTTTTGCACCATTTCATTAAAACAAACAAACAAACAAAGACCCCCAAAAAATCCCAACCAACCTAAAAAAAAAAAAAAAAAAAAAAAAAAAAAAAAAAAAAAAAAAAAAAAAACAAAATAAAATTAAAAAAAAAAAAAACACACAATGGGAAATGGAATATTCCATTCCAAATCACAGAAATCTCCCCATCCACCTGCTCTCCTGCTCATCAACACTTCATGGCTGAAACAAGAATAATCCACCCCTTCATTCAGATGGGCTGGGAACTGAGCCTTGGTTCCTTTCAGAATTTAAAAACCCCACCTGTTTCTGTCATTTTTCAGACACTTTGAGTACTGATTTTTTTCCCCAGGAACAAACACCTTTTCTGAAATCATTCCATTATACTTTAGAAGTGTCAAAATCATTGAAATCCTCCCCAACATTTAAGATTTTTTCCAATCCTGCATCTGCTGCTTCCTCAGCCTGTCCCAGAGGTCTGTCAGAGCTCCCACTCCAAAACCAGGAGTTTACACTGATTTTTTCCCACCAATCCTTCTTTTACCACCATATCCCAAAGACAAAATTACTTTGCTTCCTTTTAACTATGTCTAAACTATTTTACTGGATTGGGGGACTTTGACATGATGGGCTCTTCATTGCTCCTGAGAAGATATTTTTATTAAGTTCTCATCTCTTCTGCCTCTTGCACATCCTTCTAAATTTGCATTTTGTGTTTGACAAGAGCAGAAATACATCAGAAATTGTGCTGCTGGGCAAAGGCATGCCAATAGCATATATTTTACTTTTTATTATTTTTCTGCCTCTATACTTCTACCCTTCCACAGAGTTTCTGGAATGGAGGAAACAAATGTTTAAAGGTGCTGATTAACTGCTGCCCAGGGAGGAAAGAGAAAGAGGAGGGAAATTGGAAAGAATAATTGAAAAATGAATGAAAAATCACAGTACCTCGCTTCCACTCATTGAGGTTTTCCCCTCTCCTTCCTTTTGACTTGCCCAGTTTGCACCTGAACCTGCCCAGGCAGGATCTGCTGCTGATTTAGGGTGAAGAAAAACTGATTTAGATGAGACTCTACAGCCCAGTGAAATCCAAGTTAACTCTAATAATGATGTGTTTAATGTAATCAGACAACTTCCATGTGTCCAGAGATGTTTGTCAGCCTCCCTCAAACATATTCACACCACAAATGGTCTCATGTGGAAGGAGATGCAGCCTGAAATGTGAGAAGGGAGGAAGGGCTGCTGAGGCAGAAGGTGACCCTTGCACACCTGCATTTCATGGCTTTCCCTGCCAGGCTGCTCCTGGGGCATGTCCTGATGTGAAGGACAGGTGTCTGCCAATAAAGGCAGGAGCTTCTCTTTGAAATGGAGAATGGAAACCCCCTCCCTCCAAATTATTATAATTTTGAAATTCAGGGGCTCTCAGGCTAAGAGATGGGAATTAGAATTAGGGATAACAGTTCTCTACTAGGAAAATTAAAATAGCAATGCAGGATTACAAAGAACAATCCCCAACCCTGCCAGAGTCAGAATCCAAGCTGACACCCGTCAGTCAGTCAGGGTGTTGGCACAGTCCCATTCCATGGTGGCTGCATCCTCCTGCAGTGGCAGATGTGGCTCAGCTGGAGCAGTGCTCCTGGAGAAGGTGCAGTTTCCTCTGAAGGTGCAGGGATGATGTGGAAAGGTCTGGCTTTCCTCTGGAATCCAGTGGAAAGAAGGTGCCTTGGTGTCCCAAATGTCAGTTTTTCTCTGGGTAGGAAAGGCTTGGCTCCTGCCCTGGCTGGAGCATCTCCCATGGGATGATGGAATTTTATCAGCCATGCCCTGGGACTCACTGGCCATGAACAGGAGAGCTCTCCTGGAGGGAGGATGGGCTGTGGGAGAGATAAAGATGATTGCCCAGCTGGTTTGTAACAATGGCCATTAACAGGAGATATCCCCACAGCAACAGGAATCACTGCCACACCCAGTTTGTAACAATGGCCCATTAACAGGAGATATCCCCACAGCAACAGGAATCACTGCCACACCCAGTTTGTAACAATGGCCCATTAACAGGTGATATCTCCTGGGTGAAGGGTGGGTCATGGGAAGGGTAAAGATGACTGCCCCAGCTGGTTTTTAACACCTGGCCCATGAACAGGAGATCTCTCCTGGAGGGAGGATGGGCTATGGAAAGATAAAGATGATTGCCCCAGCTGGTTTAAAGCTGGCCCATGAGCAGATAATGTGTGCCAGGAGATCAGGGGCACTACCACACCCATCAACAGATGGTGACAGAATTCACATTGCTGGGCACATCAACCCAACACAGGGCACAATCCCAGTTCCCCCAGGAGCAAACAATGGAGCAGCAGCGCAGGACAGAGGGCTCAGAGGATGCTGAGAGAGGAGAGAGGCAGGGTTGTGTTTGTGGGAGGCTGACAGAGCAGCAGGAGCTGCAGGTGGGGAGGGGATCCAGCCCTGGATTGAGTCCCTGCCTGCAGGATGTGCTGTCCCAGCACCCACAGCAGTGTGGGAGCACTGAGTGCTCAGGAATAAACTGGGATTCCACCAGTGGAGGATGCTGTGATGTGCAGATCCCACAGCACCATCAGTCCCACTCCACTGAGCCCCTTCGTTAGGAGAGTGTGGGAAAACCCTGGAAATGCTCTGGATTTGTGATTTGAATGTTTTCCCCCAGAATCAGGGTATTTTTAGTTTGCTCCTTAAAGCACTGTGTGTTCTCATGAACAAAGCAGAGCTGGCACAGGGTACTGCTGGACAGAACAGGAGGGTAAGAGAGCTCTGCCACTGGGGGCTGTGTCCTTGGACACATTCAATTCACCTGATCCTGAAGTTTCAGCCCTCCCTCTTCCACAGGACTGGAATAATGGCACAAAACCGTGCTGTGAAACCTGATATTTTCATTTTACAGCCATTTATATACAGCCTTTCACAAGGCAAAACCCACCTTAAAACTGAGAACAAGGCATTCCCAGCCCCACACTGCTCTGACCACATCAGGCAGCTGTAAGCTGCCCCATCCCTTCGCACCTGGATTTGGCAAACATGAGGATTTTCCATAATTCTTGCAGAGGAATAAATAATTTTGCTGCCATGAGCGATGAGCAGTTTCCTTTTCCCCTCCCCACCTGCCTGCTGTTGGGTGGTGCTGTGGGGAGCTCTCCACCTGGACTTGGTGGCCCTTTCCAGAGTGACAACTGGAATTTCAGAGCCACCCAGGGCAGCCTTGGCCACCTTGGAGGTGATGGGCACGGTGGACACCCTGCAGGTGGTGGGAGCAGCCCCAGCTGCCATCCCTGGGGAGCAGCTCCTGCTCAGCAGCTGCTCCACAGGAGGGAGCAGTTCCCATGAATTTCTCCACAATTTCCATGAATTTCAAAAGCATTGAATCCTTTCAGCCCCGAGCTGCAGCTGTCTGCGTGTGAATGCAGGAAGGGAGAGCCAGGAATTCAAAAGCATTTCATGGAGACTGAATTTGGGGCTGATTTTTTTTTTTTTTTTTTTTTTTGTCTGCACTCACCAATATATTTGGGTAATTGAGGAGAAGCCTAAAAGGTTCATAAACAGAAAAGACACAAATACTCCTTTTCTCAGTTGTCCAAAAACTTCCCTGTTTTGTCTGACCCCAGAGTTAAAGAGGATGTCTTCCTCAGAAAACCAGAACCCACTAATTTTCTTTTCTGATCAACCTTCCCTTTCCTTCACCATGCTCCCTGAATCTCTCAATGCTCCCTGAATTTAAGGAACCTCAGTGATCACTGATCTCTTTGCATGGCTATGGTGAAATTAGGATCTTTCAGCTCTCAGACCCTGCAGAGAGCTCAGAGAAAAGCAGCAATATCAACAATTCCCTCACTCTTTTGTTCCCCCAAATTAAGTCTATTCCACATAAAACCCGAGTTATTCCCAGGTAGACACTTGGGTGCTGGACTCCAAAGCCAGTGTGAGGCTGGACATGTAAATATTCAGGTCACTGTAACCCAGACTTCAAAAATCAATCTGGAATTCCTGAGTGATGCATGGCCTGATTTCCCAAATTCTCCCATCATGCTGGAGCTCAAATAGAATTTATTGGCTTGATGAAAAAATTGCTGGTGCAGTTCTGTAACTTGTGCTTCTCACAAAACCCAACCGGGAAACCAAACCAGCCTAAAATCCATCAGAGGGGAATCCTGCAGGATTCGAGATGTCCTGATCCCAAACTTCACAGGATCATTAGTATTCTTCACCCTCCTCTCTTCTTTTCTGTAAGGATGAAAATGAAAATTTCAATGCCAGCAGCAAAGCCAGAACATCCCTGGATTTCACAGAGGGAGAGCTGTGGGGTGTGTGGAACCTCAGCAGCTTTGGCAGGTCCTGCATGGTGTGGTCACACCCCATGCCTGCAAAATTCTTAATATCACTGCACATTTTCCTCTTTAATCATCCTCTCCCACTCGTTATGCTTTTTCCATCTCTTGGGTGTCAGCTCCAGAACCTTCATTTCCAACTGGTGGCCACCATGGCTGGGAGAGGAGGCTCCTTGGTGAGTCTTTATGAGCTGTGTTAATTGTTTGACAGATTATTATTGACTGTCATGGCTGATGGCCAGTAAAAGGCAAACTGTGGCTCGTTGTATTTTTGTGGCATCGTGATGGCTCTTAGATTTTAAAGGAAAAAACGTTGCATTTTCATTTTATCTGTGATCAGTCAGGAAGAAATTATATAAATTATTGAATTCTAATTTTAGTTTTAATTGAACCTTCTAGTAGAAGGTGGCCCTGCCCACAGCAAGGGGTTAGAAATAAATGATCTTTAAGGTCCCTTCCAACCCAAACCATTCCATGATTGTATGAATTATGCAGGAGGATGGGAGCTGTGGCTATAGGTCTGAATCCTTCAGACATCTGTAGATATTTTTTTTTTTTTTTACAGTGAGAAAAGTATCAAGAGATACTAAAAAAAATAAAAAAGCAATGAGGACCAATCCATCCTCTGAGGAATGTATAGAGTTTTCCTTTTTTGGCTGAACAGAATCTTTTTTTTCAATGTGAAATGTGGTTTCTGTGGGAATTTGATTTTCCATGGAGATGTTTGGGATGCCAGCACTCATCCTGCTGCTGCTGAAACCAAACCAGAGCACTGCTTTGTGTGATCCCAAGCCAAACCAGCCCTGACCCCAGGTGAGGTGGGTGAAGCTCTTCTCCTCCTCCTTTGGGAAGATCCATGATGAGGCTGACCTTAAACCAACAGAGATTTTCTGTTTCTGCCTCACCTGCATTCCAGAGGTGCCACCAGGGCTGGTTTTTTTCAATTTGCTGGAGCACCTGGAGTGCCACTTCACACCCCCAGCTTTTCCCCCAGTTTTTGTCATGGTTTAGCTTCTCAGCAGTGAGATTATGACTAAGCCTGATAAATGTGTGGAAACTTCGTAATTCTCCACCCACTTCCTCCAACTCTCCTGCTCTGAGTCATTCTCTGCTGAGCTTTTGACATTTATTTTGAGTTTCTTCATTGTCGTGTGGCTCCCATAACACCACACAGTGCTGAGGCTCCAGAATCATCCAGGTACCACACGGGGGCTGGAACTGGATGAGTTTTAAGCTTTCTTCCAACCCAAACCATTTTATGAAATGGAGAAAGGGCATCCCTTGGGAGACAGAAGGCAGGTTTAGATTTCAGCCTGAAAAATAACAATTTCTGTGAGCTATACATTCCTCTTTAGGACCAAATGGGCCCGAGAGGTTGTTTTGGTACAGGAGCTTCAACAGCTTCTGGCAGTGAGTTTGTTGCTTAAATAATGTCCATAGAGGTGACCAGGAGCTGGCCAAAAAAAACCAGATTTATTCTCTCAATTTACCTGGAAGCATAATGGACAGAAGGTAGAGAATGAGGATCACAGAATCATGGAATATCCTGAGTTGGAAGTCCAAATTGCAGACATCCCAACAATCCCACCCTGTGCCATCAGGAGTGGGATTTGCTGTGTGCAAACCAGGAGAAAACCCCTGCCAGCCCGTGACCCTCATCAGGGAGATGAGATATTTTATCCCCTAAATGAGGGATCTGTCTCTGTACACTCTTGCTGTGCCAAAAGCCATGCTGGATTCCCCAAGGATTTGTGGCTGTGAGGATCCATCAGTGGAGAAGCAGTGGGAAATCAGGTGTATTCCCAAAGCAGCTTGGCTTCCAGAGAGGATGGAATATTCTCAGAAGAGACCTGTGCACATGGAGCCCAAGGACACCTGATCCCTTATCCAGCAGCCAAGATAAGCTGTGCTGAGGGATAATTGCTCAGGGATGTCACCTGGAGAGGATGATTTCCCATCATGAACCCAGTTATTTTAGTGTTTTTCCATGGACCTGGTGTCCTGTATCACAGGACTTTGGGCTCTGACTCGGGTTTTTGCTATTGCTATTTTGATTTCTTTTCACCTTCAAAAATGCAAGTACAGAACTCTGCTGTACAAAGACCACTGAAGAGTGAGGGCAATTGCTGAAAATGCAAAAGAAGACAACTTAAAATAGCAGCAGTATTGTGGGGAACTTACCCACCTTCTTTTTTTTTCCTTCTGAGATTTAAAATTCAAAGAGAGATGATGGTATTAACATATGCTGAACTACCGAAGAAGGAGGCTGCTGCAGCACAAATGCATCACATGGAACACTTTTATTCCTGCATTTTACAGTGATTTTCATGACTGGCAAGGTATTGTTTAAAATGCAGTTTGATTAAATTCAGTCAGAGGAGAAACACTGTATTAAATCTTTCAGCAAGCACTTTGTATCACACAGCATTGGATCAGTAACACTTCGCTATGACTGCAACAAAAGCCAAGACTAAAATTGTTTAATTTTAGATGGTATATGTTTACAATCTATAATAAGATATCAAATGTTCTCTCTTCAAACAGTTGTCTTTATCAAAAAAAAAAAAAAAAAAAAAAAAAATCTTTTCAGGCAGTATGTGAATCTCTGTGCTTTTCCATTTCCACCTCAGATCTTGAAAACACAAGGAGCACACTTAGTCATTAATCAGTGACAGGGACGATTCGACCAATGCAATTAACTGCACTTGTTCTATTAATAATCAAGCACGTCACAAATGCTGCTGCACTCAGGTGTTAATCAGGACAGCGTGGAGCTCTGCGTTACTTCCCTCCGAGCGCGAGGGGAAATGCAGATTAATGGAAAATCAATGTGAGATATGGAAGTGTGACACGCACTTGTCAGTAAAATTCCGCTTTCTGGAAAAGACACGAAGATAATGCAGCTGTACAAAAGGCAACTCAATTTATCAGACACTGTTACAGACCTGACTGGTTAATGAACCCAGAAATCCTTTAATATCAGGAGCTGGAGGAATAATCGTGGCTGCTGCCTTGTGTTTCACAGTCATGTGCAGAAATGCATCTGGAGGAAGCAGCATCCAACTCCTCCAGTGTGAATTCTCTAGGAGGTTTGGTGCTGGCAGGGTTCAGAGGCAGGCTCAGTGTGTGCCCAGGGCTATCCCACCATCCATCCTCTCTCTCCCAGATCTGTGCCAAGCTGGGGAAGGCACAGAGAGCTCTGCAGCACATCCACCAGCAAATTAATCACCCATGCACTAACGAGTCTGTTCTTCAGGCTTCTCCTGACTTTCCATGAAAGTGGCAGCATTTTAATGTCTGCTGGGAGCCAGGCCTTTGGCTCCTCTGGTGGCAGGTTCATTGGAAGTGAATTTCCCAGTTGCACACCAACTTTTTTATCTGTTTTCAGTGGAACCATCCATCCAAATTCTCCCAGATCTCCCAGTGAGGATGCTGAGCCCTGGAATTCTGTCTGTGCTCCTGCACAGTGAACAGTGTCATTCCCACCATGGACAGGACAGAGGGGACAAGGACTTTGCCTGGTGGCTGCCAGGCTGGCAGGTTGATTTTGGCTTCTCTCAAAAGGAGGAGGGACATTCAATCATTTAGGATCAGTCATGATTCGCTGGGTCATTTCAGGGTTTCAGGGAAGCAAGTGTCTAGCAAAGTATAAACCTCAATGCTATCAATCCATTAATCAGAACCCTCCTTTTCTGCCTCCCCAAATTAACCCACTCATTTCAGTGTTAATTAAGCAATCAGTCAAAGCAGATAACAACTGTCATCCACAAAGATAGTTCAACACCTACCTCCCCATTTATTTATTTATCTTGCACAAGAAACGTGCTGGGACACCCCTGGCAATTCTGGCTGCAGCCCCTGGGGCCATGGGGAGCCCCAGGGATCTGAGTCCTTATCAGGATCAAGGAGGGTAATTTCTGGAGATGCTCATCCCCCTATCCTTGTGTGCTGTCATATTGATGAGAATGATTCGTGTTTGTAGGGTCAGGCAACACAAATGTGTTTGTTCAGTTGGCAAAGGGCAGGGTTAGATTAAATATTGGGAGGGAATTGTTTTCTGGGAGGGTGGGGAGGGGCTGGGATGGAATTCCCAGAGCAGCTGTGGCTGCCCCTGGATCCCTGGCAGTGCCCAAGGCCAGGTTGGAGCACTCTGGGACAGTGGAAAGTGTCCCTGCCATGGCAGGGCTGGCACTGGATGGGATTTCAGGTCCTTTCCACCCCACTCTGTCATTCTGTGATCCTATAAAAAGTCCTGATTCCAAGGCATTGTGCCATTTAAAGTCAATTGAAGCTTCTCTTCAGGCAGCTTTAGGGCTGTGACCCAGCAGCAGAGGGGAGCTAAGCACAGTGTGACATGGGAAAATCAGCATTATTGTACCTTTAAAATTGCAGAAGAGTCTTGGCCACCCCTGAATGACACAGATTTGGCTCTTGTGGCTCAGCCAGCCCATGGCCCTGGAGGGGTCATTCACAGGTTATTCACAGCTGAGCAAGAAGGTCACAAGGTAGGACCTGACCTTTACAAAACCACCTCACTCTACATTGCCCTTGTCCTGAGCTGAAATGATGAAGTGCCCATTTGTACCACAGCATCATCCATTAATTCCTGCCTCTGATGGACTTTGTTGCATTGAATGTATTTTCTCCATTTTTCCCTAACCCTTTTACTATCTTGGAACTATTTATCCAGAGAGAAAAAAGATGAATTTGGCCTTTTAGATCAAATTTAACTAACTTTTATTTTGGTAATCTATTTTAGATGTTTGCATTAAAAAAAAAAAAAAAAAAAAAAAAAAAAGGAAAACCACATTTCCTCCTTTATAGCCCATTATAGTCTAATGATTTCAGGGAAATATCAAATTAAAAAGCTGACAAAAACATATATAGAACCTGGCAACCCCCTCTGGAGTTTTAAAGCCTATGATCACACAGAGCTTGCCAGAGAAGTTTTTATCTCCCCCAAATCACTGAGCCATTACAAAGCATCCTGTGATTATGTAATTAGGTGATACATCATCTGTATTAAAAATGCTTCTGAAAATTTGTGTTACCTGTGAGCTGCATATGAACAGGGGCCTGTTTTCAGCTGTGGCATTGAGGCCACTTTAGCAAGCAATGTAATTTCTTTTACTCATGTATACATATTTATTTCTCTCTTTATTCTCTCACTCTTGCTGTCCATGGTCATAAACACAGAGGGAAAAAATATGATCTATGTAATAAAATGTAAATTTGCTCTGAGGCCAAACAATGGAGAAATGTTTCACAGTCCTTGAATCTTGAATCAAATAAAATAAAAGGATAGAAGGAAATTGATATTGGGTTTCTCGGTTTCCAGCACATTTCATTCCCCCTGGGAAATCTGTAGGGAAGCAAACCATGACCACGAACTTTGGCAGGTGGGTGGCCCAGACATGGAACCAGGAATCCTAAAAACAGTTCAGAACATCCAGCTACCCCCAGAACTGGGGACAAGGGGTCTACAGGGGGAAAGGGTGAGAGAGAGATGGATTGAGGGATGTGGGAATCCTTTTATCCCTGATAATTGTCCACCCTGTGATGGCTGAAGGATTCCACGCCTGGGACAGTGGGGTCTCCTCCATGGTCACTCCTGCCCTGCCCCACCTTCTCCCTCTGCTCCAATAAACCCTTTCATTTCATTTCATTTTTGCTGGTTGAGCCAAATCAGCTCAGATTGGCCAGAACTCATTTTGGGGAGCACATGGAAGTATTTTGGCCAGGACATGAAGAGGCAATGCCCTCTGGCCAGAACACTCCCATCCATGTCAGAGTTCACCTCCATCCTGGAGGAGTTTTGCCAAACGAGCAGCGTTTTCAGGCAAAAAAAAGAAGCAAGACAGATGTAGCTATAAATGTTGTTTTGTTTCCTTGGAGGCAACCTTTGGACTGCATTGATTTTCCTCTTATTTAATACTCAGGCAGCTTCCTACTTTTCTGCACAGCAGTATTCCCTGGTTATTCCAGTGGCCCTTCCCCACAAAACTGGAGATGTGGCACTCACACACCTGCACTTCAGGCCTAACAGCAAGCTCACTAATTCTGCACATTTTGCTTCCTTCCGTTTTTTACTTGCTCTGTAGGAAAGTGGCAAGATTGCTGGATTTATAATATACTGTCATCCAGAATCAGAGTAAAAAAAAAAAAAAAAAAAAAACATGTAAAGAAAAATCACTCTGCTGGGCAATCTTGCTCTGAAATAAGGGTGGGGAGAAGGGAAGGAGACAATTAAAAGCAAGTGTCCTTCTTTTATCTGATCCCTGCTGTTCTTTTTAGAGCCAAGCAGCCAGCAGAGTTACCTCTGATGCTTTTAAAGAAGCCAGGAAAAGTAATGTTGGCTCTTAAGGAGATCCAGTTTTTCCTTTGAGTCCTCTTTGTTCCCTGCTCAAAACAAGGCATGAAGGGGGCAGAAGTTCCTGGTGGGATCAGGGGAAGGTGATCCCTCTGCAAGGTGTGTCAGCCCCTCATTCTGTGGCATCAGGTTTTATTTCCTAAACACCAGGGATTTTTTTCTCTTATAGGATTCCCTAGTGCAGGGGTATCCATAGAAAATGTTTGTTTTTTTGGTTTTTTGTTTGTTTGTTTTTTTTTGCCCCAAAGTAGCTTGGGGTTCACATTCAGAGCAGAATATTCTGAACTGTAGCAGCCTGAGAGCTTCTGCTGACCCCTCACAGCCACAGCTCAGACTGGGGATGTTTGTCATGCCTGGCATCAAGGAAAGAATGGTCTGTGGCTTCTTGAAGCCTCCATTTGACCCAGGTGTCAAATCAACCCCTTGCACTATTGAATGGTGAATAATAAATGCTTGAAGGAATCCTCAATGGAAAAGAATAAACAATACCCAAGCTGAAGCTGGCTTGTATGAAATATTCATTGAAGAACAACGAGTAGCAAGTGGATTATTAACCCAAGCCAAAAAGAATTTTTTAAAAATGAATTTGTTCTATTTTTGGACAGTTTTCAGGCAATTAAAAGGGAAAATTTTTATAAAGCAAATCAGTTGTCTCAAGCTCTCCAGCCAAAGCAGGCAGATCCTGTAGTAATGTTTTTATATTCCTTTTCAAGAAACTTTACACCACTTGTGTGCTCCTACTGCTGCAGCTTCTCTCAAGGAGCAGAGAGTAAGATCTCACTGTTATTGAGCAATGATTCCTCACAGCTGGTGTGAAACAGCTCCTGGCTCTGTATGGTGTAGCTTACACCCTCCTGCCTCTGAAATACACTCAGTGCAGTCACTTTAATGAATAGGAAAACATCACCTCTCAGGCTGGATAACAGCTCCACCTTTTTACCCCTGTGAGCAGGAGTTGGTAACACAAAACCACAGCCTTTCTCTTGAGAGTTGCAGATAATTTTTTTTTTTTTTTTTTTTTTTTGTCTGTTGGCACCTTCACAAATGACTCAAAGAAAGTTTGTGGCTCACTTTGCATCTGGCAATTTCCTGCCTGGCACATGTGGGAGGTAAAACCATGTGAGCATCAATCACAGGGAAAGAGAAGGTGAATCTGGCTTTCTGAAGGTGCTGTTCCACACCTCCACAGTCATCTGTTGTGCATTTTATTTAATTTTCAGTTATTTTTGCCTACCCACCCAGACCCAAGACCCCTAACTTCAGGGAGAATATTGATGGGAAACAGAAGACCTCTATTTCACATCCAAAGCGAGTGTCCCGTGGGAAATAAAGATCTTGTCTGCTTTTCTTTCAGCTATATCAGCTGATCTAATAAAAAGTAGTGTCTTTGCTGAACTTGCTGTGCTTCTGTCCTCAGAGCATTCCAGCTGCTGATAGCACAGTGATTGCCACAATAAAACATGACACTGATGATTAAGCAGCTGGAGGCAGCTGCACACTGTGCAGGGCTTTGTGTGGCCCCACAGATCTGTGGGGTCAGGGCTGTGTGTCCCAGACACATCCCCTGACCAGTCCTGGCCACAGGATCACACAGTCACCAAGCTTGGAAAGGATCTGCAGGGTCAAGTTCCAGCTGTGCCCCATCCCCACCTTGTCCCCAGCCCAGAGCAGAGTTCCACATCCAGATGTTCCTTGGACACTCCAGGGATGGGATCCAGTCCTCCCTGGGCAGTTCCAACCCCTGAGCACCCTTAGATGGGGAAATTCCTGTTGCTGCCCAGCCTGAGGCTGTCCCCTCTCCTCCTGTCCCTGTTCCCAGATCCCAAATTCCCCCCTGGCTGTTCCCTCCTGGCAGGGAGTTGTGCAGAGCCACAAGGTCCCCCTGATCCCCCTTTTTTCCAGGCTGAGCCTCTTCCCAGCCTCTCATTGCCCCTCACTGCCCATCCCCAGCTGCAGGCACAGCTGTCCATGAGGAGTGACCCCTCTGGGCAGTGCCAGACTGGACACAGGCCACCAGGAGCTGGTGACAGCCACACCAGTCACACAGGAGCTCTCAGCCCATGGGGCCAAACCAGAGGAGGCACAAACCCAAACCTCTAAGGCTTGTGCAGGGCAGGCATCAGGCTCCCCCCTTCCTGTTTTACCTGCAGTGGCAGCCCTGAGTGCCACAGGCCCAGTGAGATCCCAGTCTAAACCAGTACAAGAGCAATACTCCATTTATTAACTGGCCTTACACTCCCCATGGCAAGTCCCCAACCTGAGCCAGCTGCTACCTCAGCATTTCACTCTGGTGTTCTGGGTGCCTCTGCAGAGCTCTCCAGCATCTCCAGGTGATCTCCCAGAGCCCAGGGGGGCACACAACCCCTCACCAGCAGCACGAGGCCATGCTGGGGTCCCATCAGCACTGGCATTTTGGGTTGCAGAGAAGTGGAGGGAAGGAAAAAGCACTCACTGAGAAGGATGATGAGCCTCCTGCTCTTGAGGAAAATCGTTTTACTCAAGACTTTATGTTTCAGCAGAGCTCTTTTTGTTCTGATTTTAAAGTTATAGATTAATCTCTCCGATTTAGGCAGAAAATAAGCCATTAGTTTAGCCAGCTTTAACAAACGTCTGTAATGGAAGCATTTTCAAATATACTCTCATTTCCCACGGATTTCCACTTATCAGGGCTATAAAAGTTCGTTTGTGTATGGCATTGCTGAAGCACATTTAGACAAAAAACATAAAGACAGATTTTATTTTCAGCATAAAGGATTTAGCTATGGCTCAGTTGTCAAAATTGCTCGACTGAAACTACTTTAGAAAGGGAAACTGAATTTTTGATTAATCAGAAACTTCCACAAAGAACATCTGCTTTCTGTAGGAAATGTTGACATGGCAAAGAGACAAATTCCAGGAGCACAGTTCAGCCCAAACATAATATATTTTAAGCCCCTGAATTTCAGTTGTGTCTTTTAGTTGGGATGAAATTCTCAAACAATTCTGTGTCTGTTCAAGTTCATTAAAGGGAATTAGGAATTACCTGAGCAGTGCTGAGTGTCCTGAAAGAAACCTGTGGAGTTCTTGCAGGTGCAGAGGAGGGCAGGATGCTTTGGTCTCTCCCCAGCTCCCTCCATGGCACCTGCAGTGGGAAGGAGAAGGAGAAGGAGAAGGAGAAGGAGAAGGAGAAGGAGAAGGAGAAGGAGAAGGAGAAGGAGAAGGAGAAGGAGAAGGAGAAGGAGAAGGAGAAGGAGAAGGAGAAGGAGAAGGAAGGAGGCTGCTCCAATCTGCAATTTTCCAGACACACATAAAAGAATGTGGGGCTGCCGTAGGAGCTGGATCAATAATCTGATTTATTGTTCCCTGGATCTGAGGAGTCCCCACAGAACTGGTGAAATGTAAACCTCACCCTGGGGAAAAATCAGGTGTTCTGCTTTTGTGTCTGAGACTCTGTTTAAAAAAAGAAAATATCATTAATAAGGATATTTTTTCCTACTTTATCTGATACAAACTGTCCATAAAAGATGGTAAGAGTAACACCACATTCTTTTGTAAGCCACGTGTGAGAGATTCACCATCTGAGCACTCCTTCTGCTTCTATTCTCATTTATTTTGCTCCGAGCTTCCAGTGAACCATGTGGGCTGAGACATTATGGCTTTTCAATAGCTCACTAAATATATTTAGAATGCTTAATTGAAGCTTAACCTTTACTTTGTTCAATAGATGTATTCTCCATCTAACAGCTCCAAACAAGAAAATAACTTTGTTGAGGTTTCACATTTTGTCAGCATTGTTTTCCTCTAAAGATAGAGAAAATGAAGCCTCTACAATAAGGAATCAACAGAAGAAAACATAATTTTGATGATTTCTTCTTTGCACTGCAATTATATCCAGTACACTTGACAATGAAGTAAACAAATAGTACAAATGAAGCCATTAATTTCCTTTCTATCCACACAGTTTTAATTAGAATCATTTAATTAGTCTTGGCTACAGTTTCTCAAGAAGATTGCACAACACACATTGAAGCTACTCTCCTGCACAAAGATATATTTATCATTGTTTATTAAGTACAACAAATAACTACAACCATTCTAGGTAGGCCATGATAAATGCTGTTGTCAAAAACAATTCTTTATCACCAAATTTATTTGAAAGCAAAATTCTCTCCGTGTTCATTAGTTATTAAGCTTTTGCTATTTTAATTGTTATAATAAATGTAATGACATATTTAATATTTTAACTAACTTTTTATGACGTGTCATTTTTTGTATCTGGCAATAAATGTCCCTGAGCCTTAAAAGAATTTTTCCTTGTTTGGTTTGCCAGGGCTTTTGTTCTAGAAAAACAACCTGAACATGAAATCACAGAAAATTGCTCTGAAGGGACTTTGGGTTCATCTTCAGAGGTCACCTGATTTATCCCTCCTTCCCCCTCCCCACTCTGCTGGTGTTTTTTGTAGAATTGGTTGCAAGATCCTCCAGCTCTCAAGGTTTCAAAGGCTCCAATGGTTCACTCATTTCACACAGAGAAAAACTTCCCTTGTCTTACCCAAATATTCCTTCCAGATGAAGTCAATGATTCCATGTGGCAGATCTGGAGGAGATCCATCCTTCCTTAGCACGGACCCTGGTTTTGTGTTTCCTTTTGGTTCTCTCCAAACTCTGCTCAGTGTTTCATTTTTCAGCTCTTCCTCTCGAGGTGAGACATGTCTTCAAAATGCAATAATTCTCATGTGGAAATCTAATTAGGACAGAAAATCATAACTCTGACAGGAATAATAAACCACAGAATTATTTCAACGTATTGGCAGTGTTGGGTTAATGCTTGATCATCTCAGTGTTTCCATCCTTAATGATTCTGTGATTCTGTGATTTTATAACTGAGCCATTGTCACAACTGAGAAAATGTGGAAGGAATCAATGTTTTTTTCTGTTGTCAGTTATAAGTGAAACTGGAAGAACAGTCACAACAAAGAGTTTGTCAGCTGAAATCTTGTCTTTCATTCTCTGCATGAACTGCCCAAAAAACCTGACGGGTTTCTCGGCTGGGTTTTCTACTTAATGTTATTGACTGAAAACTTTTAGTTAATATCTCCTGGCTTCTACCTCACATCCAGGCACTGTTCCCAAGTTCCCATTAGTCAGGTTTCTAACGCCCTCACTGGGTATCTGAGCCAAAGCAAGCCAGATCCTACAAATAAGAAGGTGTGAGCGTCACCGTAACCCACGGAGAGCCACGCAGCCCTGAGAAGATGAGAGCAGAGTGGCACTCAGAGCTTGGAGGCTTAAAAGAATATTTAACTGATTAATTACATCCAAAATTTTGGGTTCTTAAAGCAATACTTTACAGCAGTCATGGAGTGGCTTGGGTTGGAAGGGACATTCAAGATTATCTAGTGCCACCCCTGCCATGGGCAGGGACACCTTCCACTGTCCCAGTGTCCAACCTGGCCTTGGACACTTCCAGGGATCCAGGGGCAGCCACAGCTGCTCTGGGCACCCTGTGCCAGGGCCTCATAGGGAGGAATTTCTTCCCAATATCTAAAGAAATAAATAATTATTCTTTTTGACCACATTCTTCCACATTTTCTTTTTCTGCCTGCTAGGTTTAATGCCATTACTGCATGATAATCCTGATGGTGTGCAGTGCATGGTGATCATGTCAGGTGGTCCAAGCATTTTTTTGAGAGAACCAACACTTGGTGATCATAGGTCCCAGAGAGACACAAAAATTTGCACAGGGATGTGGGAAGAGAAAAAATTCGGATTGTCTAGTGAAAAATTGAAGTGAGAAGTAGCATTTTTGAAGAAGTTGCCAAGCTGATTTGTTAACCAACGAGGCAAAATGTGCTTTTTGTGGAAGGTATAAAATGAAATCAGATATTAAATGTGAAAAAACTCAGTGTATACACACAAACAAACGGAAGGACTTTAGAAGTACAGTGAGCTGAAAAGAAAGTTTAATTCTCAGGAAAAGTCCACTTGTAACTGTTGAGGAAAATCAGGCACAATTATAAGGGTTTTTTGACAAAAGAAATCCTTGCCGTGTTCTGGGTTTATCACTTCACAATAGTGGTGATAAGGTTGTTAATAACAACTCAGGGAAAAGAGAACTACTCCATAAATATTCACATCGCCTACATTCCAAAGAAATATGAGGATGGAGTGTTTAGGAGTCAGCTATTAACTACTGAGGATGTTAAGCAGCATAAACACAAAATACAAATATTTTCAAACTGACAGCCCTGATACCATCTACAGAGGGTGATCCCTGTAGGCAGGGAGGTGAGGTTATCCCAGGAGAATGTTGGATTTTGATACATGATTGATCCTAGAGAAATTCCAACAGGTTGTTGGAGCATTAACGCTGTGGCAGTGCTCCAGACCCACAGCCAGAACAACCTTGGCACCTCTAAAGGACTTCCCCTGACCTCAGTCCTGGGCAAAAAATGGGATTAAAGCTGATGCAAGATTCAAGAAGAACAAGTGAAGATGGGACCATGATTGTCATTCCATATGATTCCGTGAAAGGGTCCTGTCAAAAAAAAAACAACCCAATTTTATTTCACTGATAACATCACCAGCATGGCTTCTGAGCCACTCTGACTTTTGTAGGGTATCTGACTCAGCCTTGGGAATATTCTGATTAAAAATGAGAATTATTCAATAGCAATAAAACAGAGGTTAAATCTATTAAAAATGGGCAAGCTAATGGATCTGAAACGGAGTCATCAGAGGGGAATCATAATTAAGTGCAGAGCTGGGATTCTGCTGGTATCTGCTTACTGCTATTAATCATTTTCAGTAATGATTGGCTGGTAAAAGTTTCAGATGACACAAAGATTGATGTGCAGGTAAATAATCATGAGAGCAGAGAAATAATAAAGAGCATTCTGGATCCCTCACTCACTTCTTCTCAGAACAAGAATGTTTAATACACTCAGGTTCAAAGATGTGTTTAGAACACAAGGATGAGGCCATATCTGCTAAATTTAGGTTGTTGCCTGGTAAGTTATCCCAAGGAAAATGATTTAGCAGAGGAACAACAGCTCTGGATCCAGCAGAAAGGATCTACATTCCTGACAGCAGAGGGGATTTAAATCCATGCTGGTTTTACTGGAGCTTTGCCAGTGCTGGAGGAAAGAATTTGGGGAAAAAATCCCCACAAATTCCTCAGGGGAGGAAAATGATTCTCTATGGGAAATCAAGGGTTTGGTTTGGTTCCTATTAAAAGGGGGCTTCATTAAAAGGGCATTGAACATCTTCAGAACCCACCAGGAGCTGTTCCCATTGCCAGGGCAGGCTCTGGCACCAGGACACCTCTCAAGGTGGAATTCTGCTGGATGCTGGGAACATCCTCAATGGAAAAGGCACCAAAGTGGAAACTGAAGCAAGATGTATTCAAATGAGTTAAGACAAGTACTTTTTAAGATTGGAAGTTCTTTCTTTTTTAGGAAAAACTGGGCGAGTTTTCCTTCACCATCTGCTGAGGTTTTCAGAGGCCTTTTGGAAATGACTCTGTGACCAGCAAGATGAACCACAGGGATTATTTTAGGGGAACTTTGGGTGCAATATTAATATTTAGAAAGTCAAAACTCTCTGAAGCAAGTCTTTATGAATCCACATTAATTACTCCAGTTGTGGTATCACTGTGTACAGTTACAGCCAACAATTCTGATCCATTTAAAGGCTCATTGTGCTGACCAACATGCAAACAGATTTGAAAAACTGGGACAATGATCCAAAAGGAACAGAATTTGGGTTTAAAAGTCTCAAAAGGTGCAGCCTTTTGCTGTTCCACTCTGAGGAAGTTTTCTTGTGGTTTTTTTCTAATTTTCTGCTTCTTATTATTCAATTTATGACTCTCAAATGATAATATTTCTTTTCTGTTCCCTACTCTGTAAGTATCCACATGATTGTCTATATTTCTCTATCTGCAATTCCACTTTTTTCCATGAATCAGTGCATTTTAATCATTCTACACTATAATATATATAAATATATAATATTTACATATACATCCTAAATGAAACCATGCCAGAAAGAAATTCTTCTTATCACTTCTGTGATTTTTCTCTATTTTCAGCCCTAAATTCTGCAGCCATTTTTTACTACAAAAACACATCTGCATTTCCATGTCATTGATTCTGGAATTTTTTAGGTTGAAAATATTAGGTAATAAAATCAGATTCAATGAGTTGCTGGTGAAAATCATAAAACTCTTTGCAACTTAATGAATATTTTTTTTCATTGTTGCATGTAATCAATCACCTTTTAATCCACGCTGGAGGAGATAATATTTCTATCCAAAACAAGTGGAGTGAATGCTCAAAATACGATTTTTCATGGAAAAAATCAAGTGTTTTGCTAATATCAAAATGCTTCTTTCACACACTTATCTTTTATCTGACGTGCAAGTAAATATGAATACTAATAAAAAAAATCAGGCTCATCTAACAAGCATCTGTATTCATCTGTTTCCTTCTCATTGTTCAGGTATTGATAATTAATTAGTTACAGCCTCATCTCGTGTTCATGCAGACTTTTAAGAGCACTTGACATGAAGTTACAACAACAGAGCAGCCTTGGATTCATTTGTGGCTGGAAGAACAATGATAACGAGATCTCAGTCTCTACTCTCATTAATATGAGGAGTGGCTTTTCCTCACCAGATCCAGCTGAAAAGCTTTGCTGGAACTCCTCACACGTGTGAAAATGCACTTGAACAAGAGCCTGCAGCAGCTGCTTGAACTACTTAAATAAAAACAGCTTTTGTGGAGAGCAGGAGCGATTCAGTGTGAATTATGAATGACAGTGGACTTCAGAATCTGTTCTCTGTCTGAAAATACAAATATCATTTGTAGGACACACGGGTTTTTTTTTTCCTTTAGCTACTGTAGCATCAAATAAGTGCTGCTATATGTCTTGATTTACCAACTAAAGTTAAGTGTCAGATTTTAGGCAAATAAAAATGATTAAAATATGACAGCTGGCAAATTATGCTAACACCTGGTAACAAATCATTCCCGACAGTTCAATAGTGAACTTCTTAAAGCACAGCTATTAATATTATAAACAGTGCAATGCAAAAAATGGTAGGACTTGACTAACATGCTCAGTTTATCTTAATGTGGAAAAATGTCATGCCTTGTTCCTTGGGATTGAAGAAAATCAGAGCTGAGTAATTGCAAACATGCAAATAATTCTAAGTAACATCAGTGTAGTTGTTGAGAACCAGCTGAATATGAAATTTTCTGTGTAGGATGATGTTCAGACTGTTCCTGGTGCCATTAATTTAACTAATATTCCATTTATGGGGAGAGATTTCCAGTGTGTGAATATTTAGGTGGCCTTTGATATTGATGTCACCAAATCTTTTTTGATCTGGTATAAATCAGGATAATTTAATTTGGAAAGACCTCTGAGATCACAGAGTCCAAACTTTAAATGATCATCACCTTGCCAGCAGCAAGTCTGGACAACTTGGATTATTTGGAATAAGAGTGACACATCCATCCCACCACACCAGGTTCTGGAAGATCACACTCCTCACTCGCATCCCAAGGGAGTCTTTCCAGATGAGTCCATAATTTTTAATAAAATGAATCACTTTTAAACCCATTAAATGTCTCATTTGTTTGTCTGATGATGGCGCAGCACTGGACTGTTTAAAGAACCTTCAATGGATTTCAAACCATGGATTTTGTGATTTTTGGATAACTACTTCCCAAGGCAATAAATGTGTCTGCAGACATCAAGGTCCATCCTGCAGCTCTCAAAGGACTGGTGAGAGGGAGAGACCAGCTCCACTTCCTGCTCACCCACCTTTCTTTCTAACCCATTTCCTGGACTCTTACACTGATTTAGCTCAGCATAAAATTCAGCAGAATCAACTCAGTCCCAAATGTTATGAAGGATGGATGAGGTACCATCCATGCATCTACCCCATCCTTGACATATGAGGAGAGTCCTCAGCTGAGTATTAAAATGTGAAAATATGTGAGCTAGAACCACGTAATCCCTCAGCATGATAGAGGAGACTGATTAATGTAACATCAATGTGCTTTCAAAGATGTCATCAGGCAGAAGTCTCACAATTTCACAAATGAATTCCATATTATTTTTTACTTTTCATGCTGCCTTTCTGGTTTTATTTCACCAAGTTGCAGTGGAATAATTATTGCTGTATTATACATGGGGCTGTGCACAGTTTGAGGAACTAAAAATAAACGATGGCTTTACTGATACATTTTTTGACTGATACATTTTTTGACTTTGTCATAGATAATTTATGGAATAATTTTACACTTCTGCAACACCCAGCTCACAATTCACATTCCAATCCATGAGGTGTCATTTGCAATTTGCGACGGATTCTTAATGAAATTCTTTGGATCTTACCTTCTAAATGTTTCATTTTATGCTTGGGCAGAAGAGAGAAAGTGTGTTCATATACATTTATACATTGCAAATGGAAATAAAGCTATGATCTGGCTCATCTTTCTAATCTATTTATCCTCCCAACTCCCCCAGTGCTACGAGGAATATTATCCTCTGTATTACATGGGTAGGGAAGGGAGAAACAAGGAGCTGGTGGGACTTGTTCAAGGTCACAGCACTGGGAGCTGAATCCACATGGAATCATGGAATATCTTGAGCTGGAAAAGACCCACAAAGATCATCCCAACCCCTGTCCTTGCATAGACACCCCAAATCCCACCCTTAGCATCCCTGGAGCAGTGTTCAAATGCTCCTGGAGCTCAGGCAGTGCCCAGCACCCTCTGGGGATGAACCTTTCCCAAAATCCAGCCTAACTCCCCTGGAGACAGCTCATTCCCATCATTCTGGAGAGATCCAGCCCCATCATCCCCACCACCCCATCCCAGCTCCAGGCATTTCCCAGGTTTGAGCCTCACACCCTCTCAGCTGTGCTGGTTCTTCACTTGCTCATCCTCCTTCTCCCTCCAGTTGGACTCATTAACTCACAGGACTTAAATTAATGCTGAAGCTTAGTTAAATTCAGTATAAGTCACCTGGAGGAGCAGTCACCAAAGAAAAACCCAGAAAACCAACATGTTGTGATCACAACAGATAAGGGCTGAACACCACAGTCAGAGCAGATTCTGGGTTCCTCAGATAAAGCAAAAGGAGGAATTTTAATTACTGACAGATTATTCTACTATTTCAGTGCTCTGTCCCTTTGTGTTGGCTACTGGCCAAGAAAGATGCTGATAAATTGGAGTGGGATCAGATATGTACCAGTGAGTGATGAAAGGATTGGAAACATGCCCCCGAGGGCACAGACAGGGAGCTAATTGAGCTGTTGTGTTTTTTTCTTGGTAAAGCAAAGATCAAGGGCTAAACTTAGTCTGGAGAAGGGAAATTCTAAATAACACCCTACTAGTCTAGCCAGAGTGTAACCAGGCAAAATAGCTGGAAGTTCGAGCTAATATTCAGGATTTGCTATTATTTTTTATGAAAATTTTCAAGGGACTGTAGTAGGCTCTCCATCCCTGGATGTTTAGACGTGTCAGATCTCAGTAATAACTTCTGACAAAGAGTTTTCCCTCTAAAAGTCTTTCTTCATTTTGGAACGTGTTGTGTACAGAAGGCAACAAAGAAAATAAATTACAAAATTCACTGTGTGTCAAAATTAAGAATGCAAATTAATGGATTGGAATTTGTTCTATGTAATTACAGAACAACTTCATTTTTGTTTTTTAACCCCACCTGGGGATGCAGAAAAAAAACCCCAATTAATATGGAAGTGAACATATTTTGCAGGTTTCCTGCCATCTGCATTCAGGTGTCTCCTCCAGCACACATCCAGCTCAAACAGCTGTCCCAGCCAATGCAGAGGGATGTTTGCCAGGTTCCCCAAGGATTTACCTGTGCTCAGAGCACGGGGAGCTGTGGGGAGGGCTGGCAGTGAAGGGAGCACTTTGCACTTGTTGTTGATTTGCAGCTCTCCTTTGATCCACACAAACCCTCTCTCCTTCTAGATTTTGGTTGGGTTTTGAGTGATTTGATGGCTTTAAACTCAAATAAAGCAGGGTTAGGTGGGATGTTGGGAAGAAATTCTCCTGTGAGGGTGGGCAGCCCTGGCACAGGGTGCCCAGAGCAGCTGGGGCTGCCCCTGGATCCCTGGAATGTCCAAGGCCAGGTTGGATATTGGGGCTTGAAGCAACCTGGGCCAGTGGAAGGTGTCCCTGCCCATGGATGGGGTTGGAAATAAATGATCTTTAGAGATCCTTCTAACACAAACCATTCTGATTCTGTCATTCTCTGATTCTTCCCACAGCCATTAATACCCAACCTGACATCCCCAGATAAAGCCCAGAGATGAAGGTTGGCTTTTTTACCTTTACTATTAAATTTTGAAGATTGTTAAATTAAAAATCAAGTTAATATTCCTGGGAAGAATCACTTCTCTGCCACTGTGTAAAACCTTAGGGGAGCAAGTAGAAATACAGATATAAACTGGCACAGGGTGCCCAGAGCAGCTGGGGCTGCCCCTGGATCCCTGGAATGTCCAAGGCCAGGCTGGATATTGGGGCTGGGAGCAGCCTGGGATGGTGGAAGGTGTCCCTGCCAAGGCAGGGTGGGAATGGATGGGATTTAAGTTCTGATTTTGATGATCCTGTGATCCTGTTTGGGTTTGGGTGGTTTAGACCCCTCCCAGCACACAGAGCTCAGCAGCACATTATTCAATAAAGAAGCTTTTACCATGAAATCTTTCTCCATGTTGGGCTGATTAAACTCACATTTGTTGACCTGCAGTGTTGACCTTGGTTCAAAGCTCAAGCAGATTTTAGCTCTGAGTTAGAGAGTCCTTCATTGTAAAGAGCTGTTGAAACTCCCAGCCTCCTCTGGGGGCTGATTTCTGTCAATTAGTTTTCTGAAATATGGTGATTTATGAATCCCTCATATTGTGCTGCTGGATGGGGATGTTTAGCAAAGTGCAAGTGAAAACAGTGCAGCCTCAATGGGAGCAAATGGATGGAGAAAGCACTGCTCCACTCATGATAAAAATGGCAGAGAAAATTATCCCTGCTCCTAGATCTGTGTTGTGCACAGATATATTTATATATATTATAATTAATATATATGATATATGATATATGATATATCATATAAATTATATATTATATATTATATACTATATATTATATATTATATATTATATATTATATATTATATATTATATATTATATATTATATATTATATTATATATTATATATATATATTTATATTATATGCATATATTTATATTTATATTTATATTTTATATTATATATTTATATGTTTATCTATCTCTGTATCTCACAATGCACATCCTGCCTCCCCAAAAACTAGAAGGAATATTAAATATGGATTTTTAATGGGTGCATATTTACAGTCAAAGCCATTTCTCCCCACCAAAAGCATTAATGGGAAAATAGAATCAGAGCAAGTTGTAGAACTCTATTTTTGAGAAGACTTCCATAATATTTTGCATTCCTCAACTTCATGTGTTTTTACTTCAATTCATTTTCTCCCTCAGTTCTGAACATTCAAGCATTCTGTAGTGTTTTGGTTTTTAAATTTATAGTGACAACTTCCAGTAAATTGTCTGAAGAAGACAATAAAATTGGACCCTTTGGATTGCTGTGTGAGTGGATCAATGTTCTATTTTCCAGCGTTATGATAATGAGTTAATTTTAAAGATGTATTGAGTGATTTGGCGTTAATTCTGCCATTAAAATTTACCTCATGCCTGGACAACTGTGCACTTTGCTACAGTGCTTAAGATAAAAAGTACAGCACTGTAAATGGGATTTCTGGAGTGGAATTTAGCCTAAAAATTGGAAATTGGCAGCTGTTGACTCAGCTCTAATCAGCTGAAAGCAGCTGGTGGTGCCAGGACTGATGTCCCTGGAACAGGGGGACACAGGGACAGGGAGGGGCTCAGGGTGGCATCACCCCCAAACCACCTCTGCCCTGCTCTGCTGGCAGCTCCTCTGCTCGAGGTCTGTGAGAGGAAAGAGGAATTCTATCTCCAGATGATGTCAGGAGAGGAAATTCAGGGTGGGACAGTGAGGAAATGCTGCTGGAGGACTCTGAGGAGCAGCTGCAGCTCCTCCCTGCTGTCCCAGGGACTGATCCCACCGGGGCTGGGGCACCTCCTCTGCTTTCCCCACACACAGGGGTCCCCAAAAACAGAACCTAAAGCATTTCACTGCAGAAACCTTTCTGTGTGCACTGAAACAGGGCAGAAATCCCTGTCTCCTCAAGGGTGATTGAATACAATTACAGAAATGCAGAAGCTGACTTTCCTTGTGGTGGTTTTTGTATTTCAGATGATTTTTTTTTTTTTTTTTCCCAAAGCACAGGAACTGAGTGTTAGGCACAGTGCTTTTCAGCAGGTAGAAGGTGAGGGAGCTCTAATTGTTGGCACTGCTGTCACACCACAGTCAGGGAGCCTGGAACTGGGGGAACAGTTTGTCATGAGCTTTCTCACCCCGGCTCCTGCTAATTCCTTTCACACCATTTTGATGTCCTTAAATTGTCTCTTTTCACAGCATTTCAAGGTGCATTTTCCTGTTCCTCTCCTCTTTTTGAGAGAACGTTTTGCAGTGCACCTCCACCCAGAGCTGCTGCAGACAATTACCTGTGTTACATATTCAGGAGGGGCACATGAATATCGATGCCAGGATATGGGAAATATATGTTACACATCCTGTGTAAACACTGGTGATGGCAAGGAACCAAAAGGAAGCATCAGACAGCTTCATCCTACTCTTCCTAAGTGAAAAAAATTTAAAAATTGGCTGGTTTCACACAGAAGAGGCATATGGGGGTAAAAAAAAAAAAAAAAAAAAATTCAAAGTCATCCCCAAAAGGCTTTGAGTTGTGCCCAGTCCTTTCCTACCCCAAAAATTTGGAGCTATAGGGTGGGAGGGGGTGACAGCAGGGTCTTGCCACCACTGTCATCGTGTTTTCCCCTCCCTGTCCTCCATACAAAGAGCTGCATGGAATTCCTGATCACTTCTGGGCAGCTGTGGCACTGAGAAAACATTTCAGTGTGAGATGTGAAAAAGTGTTTCAAACCAAACAGCCCAAGAGTGCATCCAAGCACTCCCAGCTCCTTCCCCTGCACGTGCTGGCACCAAAGGTCACACAATAAAAATCTTTAGGTTTCCAAACTCAGCACAGCCACAGCAGGAAATCAGGTGAATTCATCCTGACATATCCATCTGACCCCTCCACCACTCATTTTTCCCTTATTGCCCCAAGGAGGCAGCACTGAAAGCAAATGAAAAGAGGGATTGCAGTTTGCATGGAGTGTCCTGCCTTGAGCGGCAGGCAGGGATAATTCCCTGAGATAATGCACTGCAAACATTCCCAGAAAGTCCTCCTCTCCATGAACCAAAGCCAGCACAGAGCCTGGACTGGTTCATTGCCCCTCAAGGTTTTCCCCATGGTCTTGGCTCCTGATTTCTAAGGAAACAGTGTGCAGAAATATTTCCTTTCTTCCTCTCCTTTTCTATTCCCCCTCCCTGTTTTTTTTTCTGAGATCTTTTTAAAAGAAAGGATTTTATTTGACAGTATGTTTAAATCCTCTTCTTCAGTTAGGGTCAACAGAGGCAGCAATTATACCTGAGGGTCTATTCCAACTTTTGGACAAGCTGTTTTACTGATTATATTCCCATGTTAATACCCAGCTCTTTCAAGGTGTGGAGAAAATAATCATTACATTCTGTGAAATATCAGAATATCAGACATTAGGAAAAGAATCCTTTGATATAATTGGATGTTATTAATGTGGTTTATGATTTATGCTGACATTTCCATTCCATAGTGGCACACTCTGGTGTGGGGATTATGGACACTGGAGGGATTTTTAGTGCTCTGAGATTGTGCAGGATATTTTTACCCTGTTTCCATTTGAACTATTTAAAAGCCAAGATATTGAAATGTCTAATTGGATGCTGTGATTAGCCCAGGATGGAGTTTGATTTCCTGTTGATATAAATCTAAAGAAACCTTCCTGATGTCCTCAGGAATAAACCACAGAAGAACAGAGAGCAGAATGAGACCCTTTTTATTCTTATCTGGTGAAATCCAAGAAAAGCAGGAACATATTGGTTTTCCACTGGCTCCAAGGGCAATCAGGATTCCAAGAGGAAAGGTATTTCAGGGAAAGGAATCCCTGTGATTCATGCACTGCCCTCTGCCCAGAGCTCCCCATGGCAGCTCCTCCCACCTGAGTCACTCCTTGGTCGTGGTTCCAGCTCACACTGCAGGATTTTGTCCTCAGATTAAGTTCTGCAATTGACTTCCAATACTAATTGCAAAATGTATTCATTATTAACTAAGTATGAATTTTAAATAACTCTGTTGAACATCCCAATGCATAAAACCTGTATTTTATTTTTTTTTTCCATTCCTGGCTGTTTATATCAATTTATTCTGCATTTTTGCGTGATTTTCACCTACAAGAGGAGAGGATAAGATCACATCCCACTTTACATTTTTAGATGTATATGCATGGATAATTAAAAAGTAAAAACCTACTCAGTGTATTACTTCTTGAATTATTTATTGTGATTATTATGATAATATTTTACCGTAACTATTAAACACCAAAATGTTTTCTCTAACCATAGGGTCTGGACTTGCTGGAGCAGAAGGAAAACTTTTAATTCCATATATAATTCAGGCTTATCTCTGCCCTTCCTATCAGCATTGCTCTAGAGAGTAGATGGGAATTTGGTGCCAGTTTTAGGGATTGGTTGTGGTTTAACCCCAGCAATTCCCCAGCCCCTCACTCACTCATTCCCCAACAGTGGGATCAGGGAGAGAATGGGAGGGGGGAAAGCTGGAAAACTCATGGATTGAGTTTAACAGGGAAAGTTTAACAAAAGCTGTGCACACAAGCAAAGCAAAATGAGGAATTAATTCCCAGCTTCCCTTGGGCAGGTGTTCAGCACCTCCAGGAGAGGTGGAACAGTGACTTGGGAAGAAAAACCTCATCCCTCCAAATGTCCTTCCTCCTTCCTCCCACCAGTTTGCATCCTGAGCATGATGTCACAAAGTATAAATATCCCTTGGGTCAGGTGGGGTCACCTGTCCTGGCTGTGCCTCCTCCCAAAATCCCAGGCATTCCCAACCTCCTCCCCAGGAAAGGCTTTGGCTCTGCCAAAACATCTCTGAATTACCCACCCTGTGCCTGGCACAAATCCAAACACAGCCCCTGGGGAGAGAATTGTCTGTATCCCAGTAAAAACCAGCACAGTGCCCAACGCTGGGGCAACTGTGAGAACAAAGATGGGTCCTGCCAGTACCTGTGGGAACAAAGATGGGTCCTGGCAGCTTGCAAACAGCTGCCAGCTCACTGTGGGGGTGCCTGGAGCCAGCCAAAATCCACATTTTGGCTCTCCTGAGCCACTGAGGGGCAGCTCCATGGCCAGATGGCTGCAGTCAGCAGCCCCAGGACAGGCTCTGTGTCCCCAGCAGACCTTCCCAGGGAGGGTGGCACTGCCAAAGGACCCTGCTCTGCTGGGTGACACCCAGTGCCAGCAGGGAATGACAAATCTGTGCTGGAAACGAGGATGGGGAGAGCAGAAATGCCAGTTCTGAGCTCTTTGCTGTTTGGAGTGGCACTTCCAGCAGTGTTGGAGCCCATGGAATCTGTGAGCTGAGCAAAACACTGTCTGGCATGGCTGTGGAAATGGGAATGCTTCCAGGCTTCGAGTATGACACTGCATCAAGGCTTTTTTTTTTTTTTTTTTTTTTTTTTTTTTAGGTTTTGGTTTTTTGGGTTTTTTTGTCGTCCTCACCAAATAAGCTGGAAACATTTAAGTGGATCTCAGGGTCTTTTGTGGAGAGGCTGTTTGCTAAAGGTCAGTGTGGAAAGTCCTTACTCAGAGCACAGAATCCCAGAACATCCTGAGTTGGAAGGAATCCATCCAGCCCAGCCCCTGTCTCTGCATAGACAGCCCAAATCCCACCCTGGGCATCCCTGGGAGGGTTTTCCAAATATTCCTGGAACTCTGGCACCCTTGGGAATATTCCCATTCCCTGAGGAGCCTGGGCAGTGCCCAGCATTTTTTGGGAGAAGAACCTTTCCCAAAAATCCAAGCTAAAGCCCCCTGACACAGATGGAGAAGCTGATGGAGTAAATTCTGTGACCTTAAGCAGCAGCACAACAAAACAGCCATAGGTGGAGGGCAGAAGCTGGAGCATCATTTTGATAAATGAGATTAAATGAGATTATCCAAAAAGATCAATATAATCATCAAAGGAGCAGCAGTGCAGGGACAACCAGGCAGCCACTGTGCCCATCTTTACCCACAGAGCAGGAAAGTAGAGCCAGGCACCTTCAGCAGGAGTCAGCTGGCAGCTTTGGCTCTGGCCATGGCAAAAATGACAAAAACAGGATTATTATTGCTGCTCTGACCCCCAGCAGTGATCTGAAAGGGAATCAGCAGATCCCTGCAGGAATCAGAACTGCTCTGGCTGGAGGGCAGATCTCTCCAGCCACAACTCAGAGCAAGATTTAAGAGTCAAGAGCTCCATGAGGAAATCTGGTAAGTCATGAGTAACATCCCTCAAAGTGCTGAAGTGGCTTTTTGGGGTGTTTTTTTTTAACACTTTTTGGCAGAACTCACAGCAATTAATAATAGTAAAAGCCCACAGTCCACCTCACTCCCTCCCAGGCAGCAGATGCAGCGTGGCCAATGAGCTAATTAAGCAAATAACAGGAAAAAAAAAAAAAGGAAACCTCAACAAAACCCCAACACTCCTTAATAGCTTCAGATCAAGCATTAATCACTGTGTTGTCTTAAAACCATAGGGCATGGAGAATTCCAGGCACTCCTAATCCATGTGCATGTTTTTAAAAGTTTCACCTGGAATTGGGGAATTATTTAGGCTGGAAAAACCCTCTCAGATCATTGAGTCCAAGCATTAACCCAGGTCCAACACTAATCATGGCCCCAAGCACCATAGCTTTTTAAATATTTCCAGGGATGTTGTTTCCATCACTTCCCAAGGAGTCTGTTCCAATTCCTGGCCACCCTTTCAGTGAAGAAATTGGTCCTAATATTCCCAAAACCTCCAAACTTGCCCTGCTGCAGTCTGAGGCTGTTTCCTCTTGTCCCATTCCTTATTACCAGGAGGAAGCTCCAACCCTCATCTGCTCCCAACCTCCTATCAGGGAGTTGAAGAAAAGTCTGGTGTTTCACAGATATTCATCTGGCAATAAAATAATTTTAAATGTAGCTTTTACAAAAGGTTTGGAGTGCAGTTTAATTTGGAATTGACATTTACCGAGTGCTTTCTCTTTTTTTTTTTTTTTTTTTTATCAGCAAAGCAGGAATGTGATTCTGTGAGCCCAGAGTCCAGCTGAGTTCAGGTCCTATCTGCAGAGCCACAGAAAGCAGAGCCTGGGCACAGACACTGAGCAATCACAAATGAGATCATTTCAAATATATTTGCATGTGGAGACATTCTGCTTTGTTTTGCTCGATCAAAAATCCTAAAGGTTTGTGACTGCAGGTGTTATTTAGTATCAGAAATTTTCTGCTACAGAGTTGCCTCACTTATCTCTGACTTTATTTAATCTTTTCCAGTGGAATGGATGGAGTTGTAAATCGTGGAATCATCACAGAATTGCACAATGGTTTTGGTGGGAAGAGAGCTTAAAAATCACCCCATCCCACCCCTGCCATGGCAGGGACACCTTCCACCATCCCAGGCTGCTCCAAGCCCAGTGTCCAACCTGGGCAGGAATCCCATCCCAGCCCCTCCCACCCTGACATCAGGAATTCCTCCCAGGACCCCCCAGACCTGCCATTCTGAGCCATTCCCTGCTGTCCCATCCCCACAGGTGTCCAATGGCCCTCTCCAATACTGGCTCAGTTTGAAACCACAAAGTCAATTTTGCCCACAGAAGTCCCAGGTGAGCCCCAGCAGTGTCAGGTCCCACACACACCAAATCCAGCCAAGGCCAAGGTTATGGGAATGACAGGGCAGGATGTGCTGCAGGGCTGGGTCAGGACACCCCAATTTTGCAGTAGCACCTGGTGCCAGTCTCTTCCTGTGAAATGCCATTTTATTTCTGTTTTAATCACTCTGCCTCACTCACCCTTAGCATTTTCTTTAGTTGTTACTTGTGTAGTACCTAATTAATGATAATAATGAATACCTGAAATTATTATCTCATCTTCAGGATCTTTTTGTTTGATCTTTAATGTTTTATTTCTTTTCTCCCCGTGCACACTCTGACAATTTATTTCTAGTTAGCCCAGGAGAGTTTCCCCAGCACACTTGTGCTTTTTATGCTTTCATCTTTTCTGTTAATCTGGTTTATCTGTATTCCTCTTCCTTTAGCCTTGTTATTTATGTTTCACAGGCTGGATATTTACTTCAGGGATAAGTCATCCCTGGTTCGTTTTTTTTTTTCCTTCTTTCTAGAAAATATACTTCTCTTTTATTAAAAAAAAAACCCATCCTGTCAAAGGTTGCAATACCATAACTCAGAGAAACCAAATTCCTTCCATTTCCTATGAAGCCTACATTTTAATTAGATGATGTTTTCTTTTTATATTGTCAGAGAATAAAGTTTAAGACAATATTCTTCAATACTTTATGCTTTCAATAAATAATTTATACCGAGGTATATCCTAAGCTACACTGGCTGCTTACTTTTCAAGGGCAAGGACTCTGCAGAAGGAGAACAGTATCCATAAATATTCTAAAAAAGAGATATTTAAAGGAAACAAATGCAAAGGAAGCTGCTACAAGCAGAACTTTGGAAACCAGATTGCAAAAACTGTATGATAATTTTGATCACTATCAGACTTGAAGCAGATATCTGGGTCATGTTTACAACAGCATTTGCTCTCTGTAGACTTGAGAGTTTTAGGAAAGAAAAATGTTTTTAAAATGGATTAAAATACAAAAAAAAAAAAAAAAAAAAAAAAAAGCTGAGGAATATAAATTTTCTTAGCAGGTTTTCCTTGGAGCTGCAAAGTACATGGAGTGGCCTTGGTTAAAGAAACAGAGAACCCCAAATTTACCTGCCCTGCTTTGAATATTCTAATTTCCAACTGCTTTGAAAAGGCTTTTCCAAAAACAAACAGATATCCTGAACTTCCTAACCTGAAATGTAAAAGCAAAACTCTTTAAACCCAAAGTTTAGGCTTAGGACCATGGAAAGAGTGATAAAACAATTAGGAAAAAAACAATCAGCTGCAACAGAGAGATCTGTGTCAATGGATTTTAAATTCCCCTTCCTATTTAGAGATGCAATGTTTTTAAACAAATATTTTGACCCAGTTTTGGATGCTGTTTATGCAACCTCTGATGTTGAATTAAAATCCTCGTGTTCAGTGTTTAGAGAATGAGGCAGCACATCCTCTCCTTTATGAGGTGCATTTAATTTGAGGAGAATTCCCTTTATTTTCCATGCTGCTGTAAAAATCCCATAAGCAATTACATAGCAGAGCCATTCTCAATGCCACCTTGTATTTGCATTAATAAGTGATGTATTTTTATAAATTATTGCCTGGTTCCAGTATTTGTAACCCCCAACCTTCCTGGAACACCTTTACCCTGCACTGTGCAACTCTTTGTGCATCCTTCTATTTTTAATTTTTTTAATTTTTATTTTTTTTCCATTTCATTTTGTTTAATTTCAATTTTTTTTTTAATTTTATTTTAATTTTATTTTTTTGGCTCCAAGATGTTTCTTTGAAGATTGTGCAGATTTTGTGACTTTCCACATTGGGTTTGGAGTGTGGTTCCTGGTTTTTTCAGATAACCAGCTGCAATTAGAATAAATCCTTCAGCCTGGGGAAGGTGACAGAGTTAAGGAGCTGATTGCAGAGGATGGGTGACATTTGCCTCTGGTTTGTACTACAAATTAAAGGGTGACATTAATAATCAGTCATTCAAGAAACAGCATTAAAATGAGAGTTTATCCCAGTCTTTTGCCATCCTGCATCATTAGGAATCTGCATAGTAAAATGATTAGCTCATGTTGCTCACTGATTTCCATCCAGTCAGGAATTCACAGATAAATATAACTCTGTGATTTTTGCAAGAGAATGTCTTTTAATGGTAAAATATTGCTTTTATTGATGTGTATTTGCCCCCTGACTTCTCTGGGCACAGATTTGAGTCATCACCTTCTAATAATGATAAAAATTAGGTGCCTTGGAAATCCTATATTCCCTTTGATTCCTTGGGTCACCTGCTGGGTGTGAACCTCACCCCTCCAGAAAGGACCCAGAGGAAATCTGTCCTCCCAGGGAGCAGAATCATTCTGTCTGCTCTCACATATCCCTTCCCTAGACATGCAAGAGGTGATGAATGGGAATTTTCTTAGCTAAACCCAAATCTTCTCCAGTGAGGGGATGGTTTGAATACTGAAACTGTGATACATCCACACAGACATGCCCTGAGTCTGCAATCCCATCTCCAGTTAAAATCTCTCCCATCTAAAGCTCTGCAAGACCAATTCCAGCCTGAGCAAAATTTACACTACCCTGATTTTTTGTCTCATTAAAAAGTAAGCCAAACACAACTTTACACACAGAAAAGTTAGCAGAAATAAATCACTGAAGTTTTGCCCACTGCTAAAAAACCATGGATCGGTTTTACCAGTTCAATCACATGTTGAAATAAGTTTTCACTGCAGTTTGTAGCATGATGTACAAAGTGATGAAGCCCCATAAAGCAGATGCTTGAGACTCAGGGCACAAATATTAGAGAGAAGATGTTACATTTTTATTTAAGTGCAGCTATGTGTGGCTAACAGGGGGAAGGTACTGAGTGCAATGTAATGAATGATATGGCAAATGCACTGCAGTGCAAATAAACCATTAGGAGTTACACTTCATTTTCATCAGGCACTCAGCTCATATTGCCCTGCACTTTGGAGAGACCCAACAAATAACAGCATGGCAGAGTGCTTTGCATGCAGTTCAGGCAGTGCTCAGCACACAGCTCAGCCCCCGTGGATTTTTATGGGAAGTGTATAAGCAGCCTGAAAACCACAGGATATTTATATTGATTGTCACTTGGAATGGAGAATTTAAAAGTTGTTGCTCACAGGAGGAGCTGGGGCAATGGGGGGGATGGCTGAACAGGGAGCTCACACAGGAGAAGGAACCTGTGGGCCTGTGCCCTCACACACTGTGGGTTTTGGGGGCACAGCCTGCTGGATGCTGTCCTACCCCACAGCCCTCGAGGCATTTCTTTGTGTCACTTCCAGACTCCTCTGAAAAGTGAATTTATGCTGCTCTTCCAGACACCTTCTCTTTGGAAATGCCCCTGCCCATGGCAGGAGGATGGAACTGGACAAGCTTAACTTAATCCACCCCAAACCATCCCATCACTGTGATTCTTCAGCAACAACATCACATCTCTCACCCACTGAGGTGTGGATGGCTTTAAAAGCTTCTTGTGCAGTCAAAATCAACTTTTTATGGGGGCAAAAGAAAAATCCTTTTGGGGCAATTACACAAGAAGTAAACAAAACCAACAGTTTTGGGTACAGAAGTTTATTTTGCACAAAGGTGAGTCCTGCCTTAAGCAATTGTGGCCCAGTAATTCCCCCCACTCCCACCAGTCTGGGCCCTGGTGTACTCCTCAAGGAATTAAATGTATTTAATTCTTGGTAATGGGAGCTGTCCTCAGGCAGGGGATGATGTCCCAGTTCATTCCACACCCTGTGTTCATTGCACCTTCAGCAGCCACAGCTTTGGGTCTGAGCTGGGCTGGAATGAGACACTGAGAGAGCAGGAGATGCAAAATACCACACACATTACCAGACCATGCATTCCCAGCCAGGTTCATGCAGCTGTAATGTGATATTTCTGTTTAACTCTCAGGGATTTTAAATATCTATTGTTAACACATTGCTCAGGAGCCAAGAACCAGGAAGAACACGAGGAGCCTCAGTGGCAGAGTTAATGATGGCCCTTGGTGCAGTGGGTGGGAGGTGTTTGTAAGCAGTGAGTTAATCAAGAGATCACAGGGATTTTTTTTTTTTTTTTTCATTTTTCCTTCATTGAAAGGCTGGGCTGCTGGAAAGAGATCAGATAAATACATTTCCATGGCACTGTATATGTATGTGTAAAATACAATATACACACACACTGTATAGATATATAGATAAATATAGAGATAATTATATCTGCATCTATTTAATTTCATTCCTTCAGGCAACAGCTGCCCCTCACTGTGGCTGTGATTTTCTCAATTTCCACATGATGCACTTTGCTTTGGTAGGGATCCAGAGTGATCCAGGTGATTTGGGGTCCATCAATGCAGCTGTGAAAGGGCAGTGGAACAGCCAGGGAAGAGGCTGGACCAGAGAGCTCCACACTTTTCCTCTCTTCTTTCTAAACCCAAACCTACCAAGGGATAAACTCTGATTAATCAAAGTATTTCACGCTGCACTGTGAGCCACAGTTTTTAGCTTCAGGTACAGGAGCAGGGAAGATGTGCAGAAATTAGATGTCCAAGGAGAAGTCAAGAATGATTTCTTCTCTTCTCCTAGGGCAGTGAAAAGAGCTAATCAGTTGGTCAAAGCAAAGAGTCTCCAGCAAATCAAAGAGCCAAGAACTGGAACCACTGAATTTCGATCAACTCTCAATGGAAAAACAAAGCTGCTCCCTTCTTGGTCAATCAGGTGTCCAGAACTCAAACTACTTAATTCTCTTGATGCTTTCTGTCTCACTTCACCATCCCCTTAGAGTCTTCTGCTTTCTCTACTTGTGACTCCACCAGTTTTCCACAATTTATTTATTTTTAAAAAGTCTGATTTTTCCAAATCTAGGGGTCAATAGCACCCTTCAGCAGTGAAGAAACGTTGCTGTTTTAATCAGTGTTGGTTGTTGCTTGCCAATATTGCTGCAGGGATAGGAGTGGTTTCAGACTCTTTAGCCTGTTAATAAAACTTGATAAGAAGTAAATCAGAGAAACAAATTTGGTCTTGTAACAGCTTTATGGACATTTGTGTTTTATGCTGCTTAACACTTGCAAAAAGCCACTTTTGTAATTTAGTCCACGCTGTTGTTTTCAGCTGATAAAACCACAACAGAGCCCTTTTATCACAGTAGGAAACTTCCCTTTCCCCTCAGATTTGGAGCAATAACAGTTCTGGGGGGTAATAATTATTCCAGATGCACTGTACCATGTAAATGAATCTGTTGCTTTGCTGGTGCTGATGGAGTATGCTCAGAATGAGCAAATTAATTAGGCAAACTGCGAAATCAAATAAATCTCACAGCAGTGACCTCTGTGTCACCGAACAAAGGAAGACATTAGGTTGATGTGTAGTTGCTTTTGTGGAAGTAAAACCAGAACTTAAGAGCTAAAATGTTCTCATTACTCTGGCTTCAAAGAGGCGTTGAGGCTGGCAGGGGGGGAGGGATATTTGGTGTCCATTCAGCTTTTTGGCTGGGTTTGTGCAAACAGCAAATGCCACATCCCAGGATGTTTCCCCGGGAAGCTGCACCAGGTGTAAAAATCAAATCTTTTAGATATCCTCAGTCCTGGACAATATCTGTGCCCTACATGAGCTCACAGCATCCTGCAGCTCATTTGGCTTTGGGAGCACTTGGATTCTCAGCTGCTGAACCTGGAAATGCCCTTCAGGCTTTATCTCATCCTCTCCAGGGGGGTGAGGGTTTCCAAAAGTCTTGAGGAGCATTCATGACCTCGGATAACAGCAGTACCCTGCTCTCCTCCCTCTTTCTGTAACCTGGAAAACAAAAGCTGATATTTGCAGCTCCTTTTGTGGCACCAAAGGAAATTGGAGTGGAGCATCAGGCTCCTACAGCAGCACAGGCTCTGCAGGGCTGCAGGTGTTATCAGCCTCAGTGTTATCAATATATGCTGATGGGACAGGAATTCAGTGATGTTTTGCAAGGAAATGATTGCAGATAACTCAGTCCTGTGAGGGCTTATGCTGTCATCTATCACCGAGGTACTGCAAGGTGAAGAAGTGTTTTTCACCCAAGAGAAAAAATAAAACAGTTTTTACTGTTTTTATTTAGAAAAGGTCAGAGTGATGTGTAGGAAAGTTCACGAGGATATTCAAAATGTGATGTTTAGCAGTCAGCAGGTGTGAGATTTAATTCTGGGGGTGTATGGAAGGGGTTAAAGGGCTTTTGAGTGGTGCACTGGGAGGAGAAGTGGGAAATTTGTGGGGAATTTGTCTTGGGAAAGGAGGTTTTATGGGATTCAGTGCCACTGATCACCCAGCCAGCAATGCCCATCAGAGCCAATTGCTTTGTAATGCTTCAGTCTTCATAATCAGTGAGTTATTGGAGGTTTTTCCCCTTTCTTGTGGAAATTTTCCATGTCCTGATAGTGACCCAAATCACGTGTGCTGGGAGGTTTCTGCCCTACAAACTGGGGAGCTGCTAATTGTCCATCCACTAATCCTTGCCTGGGCTGCAGCAATGATCCTTGATCCCACAAAGGCACTTTGACAAGTCTGACTCCCACCATGCAGAATGGCATCATCGGTAGGAATTCATCCCCTAAAATCTGGGATGATCAAAACCCTCTCAGGAACGTTTCCTTCAGCTCTGGATGTGCTGATTCTGGGGGGTGACAGGATCAGGAGTCCCTGCAGTGTCACCAAGGCACAATGCAGGTGTCTGGGTGATGCTGACAGGTACAAGACAGACCTGCACCGTGTGGGAATTGCAGGATCCCTGTCCAGGGCATTCAGGGATAATTCCTTTGATCAGGAACTATCACAAACTCAATTCCCCCACGGGCTGGTATCTGCAGTTTTGATGGTGAATGTATCTGTCAGTTAATTCTGTCTGCAAAATACATGGATTTTTCTGAGGTGAGATGTGAAATCTTTACACCTGTGTATCCCTAAGCCAGCAGGAAAGTGATCCCTAAATGTAATCAGTAGTAGATTTTTTTCTTTTTTTTTGTGTGTGTGTTTTTTTTGTTTTTTTTTGTTTTGTTTTGTTTTGTTTTGTTTTGTTTTGTTTTGTTGTTGTTGTTTTGTTTGTTTGTTTGGTTGGTTGGTTGGTTTTTGTTTGGTTTTTTGGTGGGTTTTTTAGTTTTTGGGGGTTTTTTTGTCATTAGAAGGGAATGCTTTTAGGATAATTTTTATTTTACAGCAGGTGATTAACACTGGCAGTGTCCAAGGCCAGGGTGGACACTGGGGCTTGGAGCAGCCTGGGACAGTGGAAATGTCCCTGCCATGGATGGGGTGGCATTGGATGAGCTTTAATGTCCCTCCAACCCAAACCATCCTAGGATTAGGAGTAAGATTTTTAAATATTATAAAATTTTGGGGTCTTTCCACAGTGAAGCCTCCTGAAGAGGTGCCTTGGCTGTGGCTGCAGTGTGGGGTCAGTTATGCTGAGAATGGAACAAATATCCAATATTTGTTTGGTAAAGCCAATTTGTAGTTGTTTCCTACAGCTCTTCACTTTCATCCTTTAATTCCTGTTTCAAACCACTTCCCCAATTTTTGGTTTCAAATCTACCCACAAGACTCTTCACAAGAAGACAGCCTTGGGATTTTCCCTTCAGATAAATCATGGAGAGGAATTTATTGCAGTTAATAAATTATGTTTCAGTAAGGTACATTTGATCCAACTCTTTTAATCATGCTGATGTAACTTCATGGAACAATTCCTGATGTATCAGCATCACTGAAAGGAAAACCTGGAAGGGTTCATCTGAAATGTGTCTGATGGGAGCAGAGTGGAATAAACTGGTTGGAAATTTGCACAGAAAACTGATGTGGAAAATAAGTGGGGAAATCCCTCAAAAACTATTCAGCCAATTATTTTATTTCATTTATACCAAAACTGGTATTATTGGGTGCTATTTTCATAAATATTAGTCTTTCTGGTTTTGATTTATGTAATATTGGATGTACTAATGCATTATCCAAACCAATATTTTAATATAAATGAATCACAATAAATCACAGCAACAAAAAAATTATGCTAAGGATATATTTGGATAATTCTAAACCAAATCAGGAAATTGTGCATTTTTTGCTTGAAAACCTTCTCTAAAATTCTCTTCTGCCACTGCTGCTAAGCTGAGTTTCAACTAAAAATTCCTCAAAAACCTGTGGGCCAATTGCAATTTCATTATTTCCTATTCAGAATGAAAATATTTTCGAGTAGCACTCCCAGATTAGATAAATATACTATTGTTTACAGTTATGATAACCTTAAGATCCTGAAAACGCCTTTTAAAAAAGCTAATTACATGCTTTTATTTGCTGCTAGTAAAAACAGGATAATAACAGCCCAACTCATTTAATCCCTACTGTGATTTCCTCTGGGCTAATTAAAGTGTACTCAACTGGTGTCTGAACTGCAGAGCTCCAGGCAAGCAAAATGCTTAAAGGGACCAGTGCTGTGCTGTGTAAGGGACTGGGGGTGAAATGATGGACTTTGGGGTGACAAGGGTCCCAAGGAATTGTCCTGGAGAGGCTGTGCTGGCCCATCCTGCTAAAAATTCTCACTTTTTTGGACAGGATGGAATGGCCATGGTGTGGCTGTCCCTGGATCCCTGGCAGTGCCCAGGGCCAGGTTGGACATTGGGGTTGGAGCAGCCTGGGACAGTGGGAGGTGTCCCTGCCATGGCAGAGGGGCAGAACAAGATCTTTAATTCCCTTTCCAACACAAACAATTCTGGAATTCTATGAAAATGAAAAAGCCAAGTACAGCTTCTCTCAGAACCAAATCTGACTGAATGAGGCCCAAAGTAAAACACTAACAATTTTTTTTTTTTTTTTTTTTTTTTTTTTTTGGTACTTAAGAGACCTATAGATGGGTGTGGGACTGAATGGGCTTTAAGGTCTCTTCCAAGCTCAACCATTCTCTGACTCTTTGCTGCACAATTTTCCCTGACAGAACCGGCCTTGTGGTGCCTCTAAAAGAACCTTAGAAACACCTGTATTCCAAAATCCAAGTGGGTTTTACACACAAATATCCTAGCACACAGGAAAAAAAAAAAAAAAAAAAAAAATGAAAAGGAGGTCACTGAGGTCAAAAAGCACTCTTTTATTCAAAAATTCCCGGTCTGTGCCTGGGTGCAAGCAGATTTTCGTGGCTTGATGAAGGCTCTGGAGTGCGTGGCTAATGTTCTGTGGTGCTGATGAAAGGATGAGCTCTTAAGAAAAGCTTTTTCTTTCCCAGCAGCTGCTGCTGACTTTTCCGGCGCTGACGTTTGCATTTCTAAGCGGCGTGAACGGCCCATCCTTCACCTTTAAATACTCACAGTCTGCCTGCCCTGCCTGCTCCATCCATCCATCCATCCATCCATCCATCCATCCATCCATTCATCCATCCCTGCCTGCTCCATCCATCCATCCATCCATCCATCCATCCATCCATCCCTGCCTGCTCCATCCATCCATCCATCCATCCATCCCTGCCTGCTCCATCCATCCATCCATCCATCCATCCATCCATCCATCCATCCCTGCTCCATCCATCCATCCATCCATCCATCCCTGCCTGCTCCATCCATCCATCCATCCATCCATCCATCCATCCATCCATCCATCCCTGCTGCTCCATCCATCCATCCATCCATCCATCCATCCATCCATCCCTGCCTGCTCCATCCATCCCTGCCTGCTCCATCCATCCATCCATCCATCCATCCATCCATCCCTGCTCCATCCATCCATCCATCCATCCATCCATCCATCCATCCATCCATCCATCCCTGCTGCTCCATCCATCCATCCATCCATCCATCCATCCATCCCTGCCTGCTCCATCCATCCATCCATCCATCCATTCATCCATCCATCCCATCCATCCATCCATCCATCCATCCCTGCCTGCTCCATCCATCCATCCATCCATCCATCCATTCATCCATCCATCCCATCCATCCATCCATCCATGCATCCAACCATCCATCCCTGCTCCATCCATCCATCCATCCCTGCTCCATCCATCCCTGCCTGCTCCATCCATCCCTGCCTGCTCCATCCCTGTTGCTAAATCCATCCCTGCTCCATCCTTGCCTGCTCCATCCCTGCCTGCTCCATCCATCCCTGCCTGCTCCATCCATCCCTGCCTGCTCCATCCCTGGTGCTCCAGCTCGCTGATGAGTCTTTAATGCCACCATTCTGCCTGTATTAATTTTTACAGCTGTTAGAGAGATGCTAGAAGGGAAATAGGAGCGTTCAGCCCTTCCCTATCAGATTAAACCACGGAGCTCTGAGGCAATAAATAACAGTGATTCATCCAGACAATCTAAACCTCTCCATTAAAGCACTCAGTAGGGTAAGGGGACCATCACTGATCTCCTGTGGTTTTTGTTTTCTTGAGATGTTAATATTTAGCTCATCCTGTTTTCCATCCACCCTAAGCAGCCATGATCTCCTGAGGTAGGAATGGGGATGTCTCACTTTTTTGGGCATTCAGCCCACAGGGGATGCCTGGAGCCATTAGCAGGAATGGGTTTGTTTGCTTTTATGACATGAATACTGATTATGGGCCTCACTTCTGCTCTGCCTTTTCCTAATTCTTTAGAATTGAATCTTTCTCCTTCAGTGTGGATTTGTTTCCATTATTTTTCCTCGGGATTTTTGTCCCTTCCACTAATGTTGTAGCACAGAATATGAATTCCTAAGAGAGCTTTTTTCTATCTCTTCCAGTTCCTTGTAATCCTATGGATTAGCTGTTTTTCCTTCTATATCTTTAAAACCCATTTCATTATTCTTGTTAGGCCAAACAAGAATTGGAAAGACTTCTTAAAACTCTCTTTGTTTTGTTTCAGGCTATGACCTGAAATTGCTGGAGAAAGCAAATGGTCCCATTTTCAGAGTGAAGCTTGCTGTACTAATGTGATTTAACTAGTGTATACACAAGATATGATCCAACATTTAAGTGCTTAACCTGAAACAGTTCAATTTCATCATCACCCAAAGCATGTACAACAGATTTATTCAAGCATTAAGTGAAAATAATTCCTCCAGTTTTCACCAGAAGCCCCACTCAGTGCTCAGAATCTCACTCAAGGTCTGGCTGTGATGGGACCAAGAGCAGAGCGAGGAGTCCCAGGGCTGTGGAGGGAAGTGAAATCCCTCCTGGAAGGGCACTTCTCTCTTTAAAACCCTAATTGGGGAGGACTGTGGCTGTTATTTCTTACACTGAATAGAAGAATTCACACCCACTGTAGCTGACAGCTGACAGAGCTCCATCAAACACCAGCAGCTGTATCAGAACTGGCCTCGGAGCTGACCCAGTGTGTGTTTTACAAGTTTGTACTTGAACAGCTCAGAATTTCTGCTGTGCTTCGCCTCCTCCTTGAACCCTCCACGCCCTTGAACTCTCCACGTTTAGGGAGAGAAGGAGAAATGCTGCTAATAGGGGAAATGCTCAGCCCCATCTCCCTTCCTGTGCAGTGATAGGAGTGTCCAAGGTAACGTGGCATTCCCAAGGGAACGCAGCAGGTGTTTAACAGAACCATGAGATCCATAACAAAGGATGGCTGGGAGGGAAAAATCTTGTCCTTGGCATGAGTGTTGTGTCTGCAGTGCTCCCTCCAGCTCTAAACCAGCCCTAGGTGCACGCTGAGTGCCGAGTTGGAGAGATGCATTTTCAAGGACAACATTCTTAGAATAACAAGCACAGGGCTGACCCAGAAAGAGAATTGAGGATTTAAAAAAAAAATTTGCCAGGAGACTGGGCAAAAAAAGTAGTGACAACGCTGATAAGGGATTATACAGGATGAAAAAAATGATCATATTTTGACAGAGGAGCAATTTTGCTAGAATGTCAGGGCAGCTAAGGTACAAGTGACTTTTGTTTTCCTGTGTTTCCTTTCACCCAAAACACTCAAGAAAACCTCATAAAAACAGCTTTATGATCAATCTCTATGATTAAATACATTTGTGGAAAGTAACTTTTTAAGGCTAACCAGGCATTCAGAGACACAAGGTGAAATCCTTGCCCTCCTTACTCTGGTGAAGGTTTCCTTGACACAGAAAGGACAAATCTTCTCAGCATCCTCCTGAACCCGAGCTGAAATTGTGCTCAACATATTTATGAGCAATTCAGCTCCTCATTTATAAAACCAAAAGCATATTCATGCATGCAACACTCAGTTTTCACAGCAGAGCTTGTCTTTTCAAAGCTGATATTAAGACTCTTCAGATTCTCCAAGCCAAGTGAAAACACAACAAAAAATAGGAGAACCATTCCCTTCGGTCCATATCCAGCCAACTCATTTAGAATATTTCAGCTATAAACAAGTCACAGCAATAAAAATCTCTGCAGAAATGTGGGGAGGGTTTTTTTTTAATCCCAGAACTGGCATTTTTTAATCGTTGTGCAAGTGTTGGATGGGTCAGTGGATGGGTGTGAGTTGAAGTCCTGAGTTCTTTGAGAAGGCAAACCAAGAATGATGAAGCTGTCAGCAAACCCTTGTAAAATTCTGGGAGTTAATGGAGCTGCACTGGTTTTTACTGGGCTGGAGAAAAGGTCAAAAATGCCTCCAGCTCCTGAGTGATCAAGGGCTGAGTTTGCATTCCAACACCTGCTGCAAACCCAAGGATGCAGGCACAGATTTGCACATTTTAGTGACTGAGAGAGGAGGAAACCCAGCCTGAGCCAAACCGGAGCCAAGGGCAGCAGCATCTCCTGGCAATGGTCAGCAGCTTTTGTCTGGATGCTCTGAAAAATCACTCCAGCCCCCAGCAAACCCTGAAGGGCTGGGAATGTCCAGCTGAAGTTTGACAGAAATGGACGAAGAGTTAGGAAATAAATATAAACTGTAGATTATTTACATTCTAAAACAGGTTCTGAGGCAGTAAAATTCACAATCCTTTATAAAACTGCTGAAGGTTCTTCTGTCCCACAGCCTTGCTGGAGGGGAAAAAACAGATTAATTTGTGCAGCCATCATCAGATCTTCTCTTTGGCTCTGTTTTCCCTGATAAAGGGCAAAAATAACATTCCAGGAGTGTCCTGTGCAATGGAATCATTCCCATCTCCTTTTTGCCTTCTGGCTTTTAAATAGATCCATCTTCTCCAAGAACATGATAAACTGAGCCACTCTCAGAAGGTTTTTGAAGGCATCAGGAATTATGCCTTTATTGAAACTAAATATGAGTGATTTGTCCCTGCTGAATCCAGGATACAACCTGCTACAGCATTTCTAGGAGCTCATAATTATTATTATTTCCTTTCTGTATGGATCTTAATTGTAAATCTGCCAATGAATTTACTTTAGCGTGGCACTTGCCCGCCTGGATGAGTTTGGAATTTATTATTTCAATTTTATTCCCTCAATTTTTTTTTTTTTTTTTGGTCGGAAATATTTGGTGTTCTTTAGTGAAAGAGCTCATGCTGAATTTACAGCCCTTCCTTCATCAATAAATTCAGAAAAATCAAATTATTGTTAGGCATAAAATCCCAAAATACTATATTATTAAAGTACATTTTGAGACAAGGCATCAGCTTGTTTTATGAGGAGCAGTTCAGTGCTAGACTGGTGTTAGAGCCTTGTCTGAGACACTAGGAGTGATTATTTTTATTTAAAATATTGAGAAAAGGACAAAAGTAATTACTGGTGGATATTTTTACTACAATAACTTGATTGTACTTGTGTTCTTTTCATGTTTAAATGTGGAGTCACTCTGAAATTACCAAAATTGAGGCATTTTAGATAAAACCTTATAATCTCTGTATGATAAAATGAACAGCAGGATGGAAATGCAGGGTAGGCTCAACAATCATCCTTTGCTTTGGAACTTGTGGTCTGTCAGATCCATCCTAAAGCTCCCCAAGATAAACCTGTGCCTTAAAATGCAGCTGAATTTTAGGCACAGACTAAAAATAATGGAATGGAAAAGGTTTTCCAGAGGGCATTGGGAGTGTCTGCATTTATCCATTTAATCATGATGAGAACCATAGTGGTGGGGAATCCATTTCCTAAAAGACTCCCCAAAAGCTCAGTGGACTTAGAATTGTCAATAATCAAGAAGAAAACCAAATTTGAGGTTAAAAAATAAATTTTAAATTGTTTGGAAAACAAAGGAATGATTTGTTAATTTGAGCCCTTCTGAATTTCCATCTATTCAGGAAACTCTGCAAAAGACTGGAGTCCAATATCAATCCTAAGGAGATTAAATACTTAAGCATTATACTGTCCTCTAAATTAAGGAAGTTGTATAAGCTTAATTTCCAGAGGATTCTAAATGTGATTAAACAGGATATGCCATGATTAAATATCTTGCTGCTATCCATTTCTGGGTGGATTAACTCTGTTAAAATGAACTCTTCCACAATATTTGTTTCTGACAACTCCCTGGGTGATTTTTGTGTGTGTGTTTTTCAGAAGCTTGCCTATATTTTGGTAGTTTTGCATAGAGAACAAAGAGTCTAAAAGCACAGATATTGCAGGAATTTACTGGGAGCTCAGGAATTCTCCTCAGATTTGTGTTCCAGCTCTCTGGAAGCTGCATTAGGTTAAAGGGGAATCTGAATTTTCCAAGACTTACCAAATACTTAAAAAAAAAAAAAAAAAAAAAAAAAAACTTCACCTGTCACTCCCAACTCTCACAAAACTGATTTCCTTCCCTTAATGGGCAAAATAATATTTTATAAGAATTAAGAGGTAATTTCACTTTGCACCAAGGGCCAAAAGATTTCTTTATGATTTCTCTGAGTGTTTCCCAACACTCCACAAAGGTATTGAACCTTAATTTACTGGAAAATATTGGAAATGTTCATTTCATGTAATTTATTGTCAGGAGATTGTGAGGGATTAACTGAGGTCTCCAGTTCCTAATATTCCTTAAATAAGTGCATTTCATGGAAGTTTTCATTCTTCATTTCACAATAATGATTTTAAGAGCACTGCATCATTTCAAAACTGCAAGATATTGCAAAGTGGAAAAAAAATCCCCTTTAAATGAGATTTTAAATATTTTTTTTTTAGCTTTTAACTGTTGCCCAAAAGAGGCACAAGGAGTCCAGCCCTTGTGGGATTGGCTGTGGAACTTCCCTCTCCAGCCCTGCAGGCTGATCTGAGCATTAAATTTCACATCTGTGAACTCTTGCTTCAGCTGCAGCTTTTTCCCCTGGCAAACCTCCCTTTTTCTTCCTCTCACATTAAATCTGGGATTTTCTGAATGTAAGAGGGAGGTGAAAGTTCCTTAACCTGCAGCTGGCAGCAGTTAGGAGGAGACTTTGCAGGAGGATGGAGGGAAACCTGGAAGAAACCACACACAGACTTACAAAAAAACCCTCAAATCTGCACTTTGAGAGGGAGCATCAAACTCATGTCTGATTTACCACTAAACTTCAGCAAGACTCCTGCTGAACATCAATAAGGGATAGAGTTTGCTTTTTGTCTACCTATCCTGTCCCACTGCTCCAGATCTGAGACTTGCAGGAACCAAGGAACCATTTACCAGTTTCTTTAACCTGCAAATATATTAATGCCTGCCATTTTTATACCCTCATTATCCATTTATTGCGAGGTGAACCACTCCGAGTTCATTAGGATAAGCTGTCTAAACTATTTCTGAGCTTCTGCTGATGCTTTAATGGCTTTTGTTGAGTTCATCCATTATCCTTTGTGCTTTATAAACACGAGTTCTCTCTGTGAAACTCCCTCCTGCTCTCCCTGCCCCTGCCCTGATGTCTGTGTGTGTGTATTTGGCTGATTTGCCAGCTCTGCTTTCAGCTGGCCTAATGGCTAAATCAGACACAGAACCAAGGGGTGGAAGCCACAGTTTTGTTCTTCCATTTAAAGCCAGTTCAATTCGAATAAACATCAAATGTACCTGATTGCATCTGCTTGTCAAGTAGGCAAATGTCTAAAATTCAGAGCATCCACATAGGAACTCCTGAGACTCAAAATCAGCAATTTGGGCAAGACAGCCTTTAAAAATCTCCTTTGACACAAGGACTGTACAACAGAACTGTGGAAAACGCAGGGGAAAAAAATAACAATTGCAAGGAATGAGATGGTATCACACTCTGCAATGCCCTTCCTTCCCCAGTCCTGCAGCAGGCTGCTCACAGAAATGCCATCCCATCAGAGTGAAGGCAAATAATGTTCTCTGCTCCCAGTTCCTCACCCCAGGGATCAGCTCAGCAGCACAAAGTGCCCCCAGCAGCTGCTGGCAGGGAGGGAAGCTCTGCCAGCACCCGGGTTGGCACCGTGCTGATCTGATCTGGGGTGAAGCTGCAGGACCCAGTTTAATGTCACCACTCCAGCCCAGTCCACTATCACAAGTTTCTCAGTGCAGTGCAGAACAGGCCCTGCAGAAAGGCAGTGGCAGCAGCAATCTGTCAGCTATTTACTGAGCCTTTCCCCAATTCCCTCCCTCGCTGCTGTCCCCAGCAGCTGTCCCTGGGTGTGGAGCTGGGCTCTGCTCTGCCCACTTACAGGGCTTCATTTTCTATCCTATAGAAAGAGATTTTCTCAGCTCCCAGGCTTCCTTTGCATGCTGAGCACCCCCTGATCGCTAAAAGAAATACTAAGATCAAGCTGGGGAAAAAAACAAATCACTAAACTGTGTTTATTTCTGTTTCTGTGTACAAGAAGCTGCTTCTCTGAGCTTGGATGTGCAATCTGGCTCACCTGAGCACCTCATTGCTCACACCTTCAATGGCAGGATCAGGAAGCACACCCTCAAAATGGACATTTCATGGTGATTCAATTGAAGTTAGGAGCTGAAAGTGTTGTTTTAATGTGGAATATGCAGAGTCCTAAATAACCAAAAGGGAGATCAGGCTGATCTGAGTAAACATGATTTTTCAGCCCTTACCTGAGACAGCTGTCAAGTGGCAAAAGGATCTATTGGCAATATGGCCACTGTTGAGTTAGCTACAATATTCCTCTCTCCCTATAATTTTCCTTTTCACCTGCCAAACCTACCCATTTATATGCTTATATCCTGTTATTATAGAAAATCCGGATGACAAATTGTGTGTCTGCAGCCCTCTTTGTTCCCATTCTCCAGCCCAGTGAACATTCCTGGTGTACATCAGTTTTATGTGAATGTAGGATGTTTGGGGTTTGTGAAAAATGTTGCTCTGCATGATTCATTTTACTGCAGCTAATACCGGGGAAAAAAAAAAAAAAAAAAAAATACACACAACACCTCTATTGAAAATAATGGCCTGCTTCTTGGACTTTGCTCATATATTTCTTTTTTCTGCTTGTACTTTTGTTTAAGCCACTATCCAGGTGGAATAATCAGGTCTCTGCAAGCAGGAACCATCAGCTCTGGTGTTATAGATCACAGTTCCCAAGCAGGGTCTGGTTTAATTCCAGGTTTCCAAAGCTGTGCCCATCCAGGGGCTGCTTTGGGGTGGAGAGGGGGCACAGGGTGGGCTCAGAGGAGGATTCAGAGCAGGGTCCTTCCACTCCATCCCCTGAGCCTGAGCTCCCAGGCAGGAGAAGCTGTAAAACAGCAGAGATGAAACCTTGGCTCCACACATCAGGTGTAAAACTCTCATTGACTCCAGCAGGGCTGGGATTTTATTCCTGATATGAATTTTCTCTGTCAGACAATTTAAAGATGCTTTTATGAGGAGAGGAATCTCACCATCTAAAATAGCATGTTTGCAATTCTGGAAATGTCTGACATATGTTTTAAGAGTGTGTCATATTTCCTACCAGGAGACTTTATGATCCCATAGCTTTGTTGGGAGATACCTTCACAGGGGTGTGATAAAGAAGCTGAGATGTTCTGTGATGCTGCTGCTGGAGGTCATTTTAAAGTTACAACTTTTTCTTTTTTAACCAAATTTCAACACCTTACTGGGATGTTAAAGTAAAAAAAAAAAAAAAAAAAGCTTTAGTTTGGGCCTCTTTCAGATTTGGTGCTGAGAGAAGCTGTCCTTGGCTTTTTTATTTTCATAGATTAATTGTTTGGGTTGGAAAGGGAATTAAGGTCTTGTTCTACCCCTTTGCCTTAAGCAGGACATTTTCCACTGTCCCAGGCTGCTCCAAGCCCCATCCCACCTGGCCTTGGACAATTCCAGGGATCCAGGGACAGCCACAGCTTCTCTGGGAATCTATTCCAGGACCTCCCTACCCTCCCAGGGAACAATTCCTTCCCAAAAATCCCATCTAAACCTACTTTTATTCAGTCTGAAGCCATTTTCCCTTGTCCTGTCACTACAATACCTGATGATTTTTTGTGAATTTCTTTATTCTCCTTTATTATTTCAGTAACACACCAAAGACCTTATCCAAAATCCTTCCACAGCAATACATGGATTTCCCTTTGCTTTCAGAGGAGCTTGAATCATTGACATGAAGAAGAAATGCTTTTTTATTTTTGTTTGCTAGTACCACAAATATTCCCGTGCTTCTACATCTTTGCTTATAATTGAAAAGAACCCACTTTACTGGGAGGGAAATCATCTTTGTTTCTTTGCTGGAGTTCCCCTGTTGTATTGCAAGTGTGCAGTTATCAGCAGAATCCCATGCAGGATTTTTGGGAGCACAGTGCCTATCTCCTGTCACTGCTCTCAGTGAGTTTAGCACAAAATATAACCCCATTAAAATTACAATGCATTTATCACCTCGCTCAGTTCAAAGAACTCACGAGCTGCAAAGAATTTAATTAAAACATGATGATTTAATAGGCAGGCTCCATCTATTGTTTACTCAGGAGGTTAAGATTCTGTTTAAAAATTAGGTCCCAAATTTAATTTAGGTTTCCACCAAGCTTGTGATAGAAATGAGACTCCTGGAGAATGAAGTGAGTGCAGACAGTGAGAGCATTGCACAGAATAGTCTGGAAACTTGAAGATGATGGGGCCTGTATTTCATTCCTATGAGGATCATGAGGAAAAAAGGAGGCACTGAGGAACAAAGTGCTTTTTTATAGGATCATGGAATGGTTTGTGTGGGAAGAGACATGAAATCTCTTTGATTCCACCCCCTGACACTTTCCACTATCCCAGGCTGCTCCAAGCCCCATCCAACCCATCCCCCTTGCACCCAAATATCCACAAAGAGATTTTCTCACCTGCTCATGGTCACCACTGGGGTTGGTATAACCCTGCCCACAGTCACATCTCCCTAATTTCATTTATTTTGTTTCACAAAAGCAGCCAGCACTGGGCAGCCAGGCCTGCAGGAGCTTGGGGCAGCACATTTCCCTCTCCTCTTTCCAAGGCAAATCTCCTGATCCAGATGGATTTTGGTGTGACTCAGGCAAGATCTTGTACAAGACTTCTATAAAGAGGGAAAAAAAAAAAAAAAAAAAAAAAAAAGTACAAACCCTGCCACAAAATGCATGTTTTAATGTATAGATAAGAAAAGGCACCGTGCCAGATTCTCAGTTTCTGTCACAGTTTTAATGAAAAGTGATTTCAGCATTTGAAAAACCTCAAAAGCTGTCCCAGCCAAATGCCATGTTTCTATATATTCTGAGCTATAAATCTGAATTTGAGTAGTATACTCCTTACATCAATTGACAAAAGACAGCATTTAATAACTCCTCACTACGAAATTAATTCTTATTTATTACAGCCATAGCTATGTGACGAAACATTTCAGGGAAATTTCCTCTATGTAGCAAAATGGGAAAAAAAAAATCTGCATTCAGTTTCCTTGCACAAACCTATCGTGTACTCCCTGCTAATGCACTGCAACCTCAATTCAGAGCCTCCAGCAACATGCATGGATAGTCAGAGCCCAGCTTTACAGGCAGGCCTTGACTGAGCACAAACCCCAGGCTGCAGTGCCTGCTGTGTTCTGCACATCAGGATAACCCAGGTTATCCAAATTCTGCAGCCATTGTGCCCCCCTGGCTGTGGGAAACTGAGGATTCTGCCCTGGGAGCAGGGAGGGCTCTGCTCTGCTCTGCTCTGCTCTGGGGGCTGTGGGAGCCCTTGGCTGCTGGTGAGAGGTGGCCCAGCAGCCACACTCCCACTCTGTGCCCATTTGGGGCTAGCTTTGGGGGAAAATACTCTTTTTTTTTCATGTTTAAAAAGCACCACTCCCATTTTCTATCCAGGAGCTTGGCTGGTGACCCCACAGCCACCAAGCAGCACCAAATCCTTCCCAGGTACCTGCAACACCTGCAGGCTCAGATCTGAAATCACCAGTGGGTTTCTACCTCTGTCTGTGGGGTTTAATTGGGATTTTAGCAGAGCTGGGCCAGGTCCTGCTGCCTCAGCCTTGCTGGGCCCAGCTCTGCTGAGAACTGCAGCCTGCTCCTGCTGAGCAGAGCCATAAATTATTGACAGTGCCTTCATATAGCAACTTATTGACTACAGCATTGTAAAGTACCCTATTAATGTTTTAAGCATTTCACTTTATTTTAATACAAGTAAATTATTTAGGAAATGTTAAAATGCTTTATGCTTTGACTAATGAGAGTGAAAAGTGTACACAGCATCTTATTTTAATTGGATGTTTACCCTATCCTGTAGAAATCAGGCATTTATTATTTCATCCTTAATTAACTGTGCGTGCAATCCCTGATGGATACACGTTCAGGTTTTCTTCCACATGATTGAGAAATTAAGGGGCATAAATGTGCAGATTATTTTTATTGGGAAATACGAAATAATTCTGGTTTTCAGTTCCCTTGGTTGCCCTGTAAGGAACCAGCTACTCCACATGTGTTGGTTGCCTAAATTAATGCAGTGCAGCACATGAAATTTGGAAAATGTAAATTGATTTGAGAGGTGCAAAACGCAGCCAGCCTGAAATGAGGGATGACTTTGAGCCTCTCTTTTATCTTTGTTAGCACTGCAATAGTTTGCAAGATCATCAATGTTATGTCAGAGTGCACTAGAGGCACTTTTGGGAATATTGCAGAGTTGTGTGTGGACTTAGGAAAGTTTGTGGCATTTCTAAATTCTCCTGATTGCCTTTTGGATGAGGATGTGGAGCACCCACTTTTGTTCTAAACTCACTCCTTGCACGACAGACGGGACATACAGAGATGGGATGAGGAGCCTAGCAGTAAACTCAATTTTGTTTTATCCCCCACTCCACTACTGGAGTTTTTCTTTAGAGAATTCAGACTTAAATTTGTGAAAAAACAGCAGCATCACTAAAAAAATTACCCCCTACCCTATCTGAGGATGAGGCAAAACTCACTTTTAGCTCGATTTTATCGTTATTTCTCCTCCCCTATTCTTTTGTCATAGCTCTGAAAAGTCCTGATTAGCAGAGATTTCAGCTGATGCCTGACCCTGAGCCAGTTTGGGAGTGAGGAGCAGCTGGGAGTGTTTGAGGCCAGCCCTTGACAGACAAGCCCTGTAATGTGCTGTAATGTTGTACCAGAGCAAAGGAGCCCTGGCTGATGACTCCAGGAAAAACAGAGCTCTCAAAGAGCAGGCAGCAGATTCCTCCTTATGTATATTTGATCAGCCAGCTGTTGTGGCTGAGCTTTCTCACAGTGGTCATGTTTTCTTCTGAAATAAAGCACTTCAGCCTTCAGTTTGAGTAAGAGCACGTTCCCAGCCAAGGAGGCAAAGAAAGGAAAGGAAAAGTGCAGAGGTGATGGAAGGTGTCAGTGGGGCACAACTGCTGAGGAAACATCCACAGGCTCTGAGGATGAGGATGGCAGGAAACTCCCACAGCAAACCAGGGATGGTCCATGTCACCAGGATGGAGTTGCTGTGGATTTGTGTTTGAATAGAATTTTAATGGATTTCCAGGCTGGTTTGGGTTGAAAGGGATCTTAAAGTTCATCCCATCCCACCCTGCCATGGCAGGGACATCTTCCACTGTCCCAGGTGCTCCAGCCTGGCCTTGGGCACTGCCAGGGATCCAGGGGCAGCCACAGCTGCTCTGGGAATTCCATCCCAGCCCCTCCTCACCCTCCCAGGGAATAATTCCTGCCCAAAATCCCATCCAAACCAACCCTTTTCCAGTGGGAAGCCATTCCCTGTGTTCTGTCCCTCCATCCCTTGTCTGTCCAGCTCTCCTGGAGCTCCTTTATGCCCTGCAAGGGGCTCTGAGCTCTCCCTGGATCCTTCTCCTCTCCAGGTGAGCACCCCAAACCCTCCCAGCCAGGCTCCAGAGCAGCTCCTGTCTGACCATCAAAACCAGCAGGGATAAAGCAAAGTGCTCTGATTTCCCAGCCACTAAGAATCACCCCATCAGATCACTCCTGATCCAGATCCTGATCCTGCCCCTGGCCAGATGAACTGGAGGTCAAGAGAGTGACAGGAATTCCACAATGGTGGGTTACAGAAATTAAAACAAATGAGTTTTTCCCCTGCCTGCAATAACACAGCAATCTTTTGAAAAGTTGTCACACAGGCTCCATCAAACAATTGTCAGAGTGCAAACAAACCCCATCACTGGTGAGCTAATTCCCCTCCAGGCTCCTGATTTTTTGGGCTGCCTTTGTGGTGCAAACCCGAGGCTTGGCAGTGATTACTGATGCACCTTTTACCTGTGTGCACATTGTAAATGCACCACTTCTCCTCTCTAACCAATTCTGTCCCCGTGATAGCTGAGTTTTAGAAGTTTCCCAGATATTTCCAAATATTCTACTTTTTCTTTTCTGTGGAAAAACACATCTCTTCTTATGAGTAGTTATGAAATCTGCTATTAGCCCAGATAGCATTGTTGGCAATAGGGCCTCCTGCTGAGCTTCCAGCACGAGTTTGATAGGAAGAAATGCATCCCTGTGATAAAGACTAAAATAAAAAGCTACATGGAGTGTTTAGCTCAGAAAGGGAGCACAGATATTTCAGTGCTAGTGACCTGTTTATTCCAGAGGCAAAGCTGGAAAAATCCTGCACTGAGCACTGGTTCTGCTGGCTGCTCGTTCCATGCCTTTCAGCAGGAGAAAAGGGAGGTTTTGGGAGGCTGTCTTAGAAAGGGTTGAATTCATTAACTAAATTAACTAAATTAACTGAATTAACTAAATACAATACTGAAAGAGGGGAGATTTAGGATGCTAGGAAGGAATTGTTCCCTGTGATGGTAAGGAGGAGATGGAATTCCCAGAGCAGCTGTGGCTGCCCCTGCATCCCTGGAAGTGTCCAAGGCCAGGTTGGAGCACTCTGGAACAGTGGAAGGAATCCCTCTCCATGGTAGAAGATGATTTTTAGGATCCAACCCACACCATTCTGAGATTCTGTAGCATTTCTGCTTATTCCTTTTGCATTCCAAGACTTTAGATCCCTCTTGTGCCTCTGGATTCATTGCTTCCCTGCCTCTGCACATGCCATGGGTAAATTAGCCTGAAAATGCATTAATTGTGCATGAACCCTTCCTGGGGCCCTCTCTCACCCCACTGTTCTCCTGTTGTGCAAGAGGCAGGGAGACATCCAGCTTTCAGTATTGTTCCTAACTCATTTTTACACCCTTGTAAAGCTGCTGCAGGATAAAGAATCACAGCTCTGCTCTGCTGTATTAGCCCTTTGCAGGCAGCTCCTCCAAGCAGCATTCCATGCTATAGATATCATGGAAAAGGTGCCAAGATGAAAACTGTTCCCTCTTTACAGATGGAAATAAAAGTCATGCTCAGCTGGGATGAGCTTGTCTCTCCTGTTCTGTTTTGTTGGGGTTTTTCCCCCAAAATGTAGGTTTATTGTTTGAACTCTGTTCCAGACCTGAGCTCCTTTTTTTTTCCTAACCCACAAAATAACATCCAGGAGTTCTGTGTGGCCAAAACTTTTCCTGATCTCACCGAGGCAACTTCTTGAAGAGCTTTCCTGTTTGTTTTCAGAAACATCGAAAAATGGAGACATAAAGAAAAGAACATATTAGCTATTTTTATCACTTAAGCCATTTCAGTCCAAACTGACTTTTTGGAGATGAAAACCCAGCAATAGAGATACAGATGGATAAGGAAGAAAAACTATCCCCCAGCAATTCTTTATGTATTGAGATGTCAACAGGCTTATCATCCCTGCTGGGGATGAAGTGCCCTGAAAAAAGAAGGGAAAAGGGTTCCTCCAAAGAGTCACAGAATTATGGCTGAGATACTTCATCAAGGTCACTGCAGCTGCAGCAAATGCAGGTAGAGGGGTCTCAAAAATCCATTTATTTCATATCCCAGAGATAGGATTAACCACATCATCCCTGTCCTTAGAAATTTCCAGTGGTAGAGATACAACAGCTTGAGGATGGAAATGTTGGATTGCTTAATGGGTATCCCTGTTAAAATATCTTTTCTTTCCCTTGTGTTCATCCTTCATCTTTCTCCCAGATATTTCAGTGGCAGAGGGAGGAAGAAGTTGTCTTTGAAGTCTGCCAGTGCCTTAAGTCTGTTCTTCCTTATTTACACCACAACAAGACCAGGTTTCTAGTCAGAAATGTCATTTGAGATTGATAAAATTGGTAAAATCCTCCATTGTGGATTGCAATTTTTTCCTGTTTTCTTATAGGTGCTTTTATACATAAAAAAAAAAAAAAAAAAAAAAAAAAAAAGAAGGGGATATGCACATATATTTATAGCAACATATATACACAAAGGTTTAATTATTTGTAATGGTGAAGACACCCAATTCTGTTCATTATAATGTCATTTTCAGGAGCTATTTTTTACATCAGCCATATGGAGCTGTGAGGGATGGCTGAGCTGGCTGCCTTGTTCACAGTTTACCATGGAAAGGCTGCAGATTCTGTATTTTACAGAAAAAGGATCCCTCTGGGGGGAGGCAGGGCAGAGCTGCTGGCTCTGAGTGTCCCTTTGAGCAGGACACAGAGAGGAGGAAAATCCATTGGGAAAAACCCCTGGGAAGAGCTCTGGGTGTGCTGGCAGGAGGGAGGAGGTTGGTGCAGATGTGCCAGAAGGAGTTTGGGTTTTGCAGGGTCTGGGATGGATTCTGGGGGCTGGTTGGAGCCAGAAGCTGTGGAAGTGCTGGGTGGCAAGGCAGGGATTCAGGGATGCAGGGATGTGGGGATGCAGGGATGCAGGGATGTGGGGATGCAGGGATGCAGGGATTCAGGGATGCAGGATGCAGGGATGCAGGGATTCAGGGATTCAGGGATTCAGGGATGTGGGGATGCAGGGATGCAGGGATGCAGGGATGCAGGGATTCAGGGATGCAGGGATGCAGGGATGCAGGGATTCAGGGATGCAGGGATGCAGGGATGCAGGGATGTGGGTATGCAGGGATGCAGGATGCAGGGATGCAGGGATGCAGGGATGCAGGGATTCAGGGATGCAGGGATTCAGGGATGTGGGGATGCAGGGATTCAGGGATGCAGGGATGCAGGGATGCAGGGATGTGGGGATGCAGGGATGCAGGGATGTGGGGATGCAGGGATTCAGGGATGCAGGGATGCAGGGATGTGGGGATGCAGGGATGCAGGGATGCAGGGATGCAGGGATGCAGTCTCAAGCAGTGCCAGGGGAAATACAGGTTGGATATTAGAAATAAGTTTTTCATGGAAAGAATAATAAAGTATTGGAATGTTTTGCCTGGGGAGGTGGTGGAGTCACCATCCCTGGATGTGTTTAAAAAGCAGACTGGATGTGACACTTGGTTCCATGGTCTAGTTGAGGTGTTAGGGCTGGGTTGGACTTGATGATCTTGGAGATTTTTTCCAGCCTGTGATTCTGTGATTCTGTGAATCAGCAGGACCTCCCTCAGCACCCTGGATTTCCCCCAGTTCAAGAATTCCTCGCTGCTCTCTGGAAAATAAGCATTTTTCTGTGCCCCTCAACACCCAGAGCATTCATCAGGAGTCTCTCAGGAGCTGTTCCCCCCTGGAGCACCTGATAAATGCCACCAGTGTCCCCTGCCTGTGTCCCCCACAAATCACAGTGACACCAGCCAGGCCCTGCTCACCCCGGGGCTCAGCAGCTCAGGGATGAGGGATTTGGGTGATCACATGCAAGGAAAACCCTAATCCAGCATCTCCCAAATTACTGGGGGGTGATGGATGGGTGTTTGTGAGAGCTGGGAGGGAAATGCTGCCTCTTGTGTCCTCTGAGCTCCTTGCTGCTCTCCTTCCTGACATGACCACAGCCAGGAGAACACAAAAGGGACAATCCTTTGGCTTTGGAACATGGAGCAGCAAGGAAAGCTCCCAGGCAGTGTTTAGGGGGTGTGGGATTTGCAGCATCTCCTTTCCCTCTCAGCTGCCCTGCCCAGGAACGTAGCAAGACCATTTGTTGTGATAAAAAAGAGTTTTTTGCCTTTCTTTTCAAACACAGAATTTCACATAAACCTAAAGATTCTGTAACTGCATCATTGCATAAGATTTCATGGTTAAATCACAGAATCAACAGAATATCCTGAGTTGGAAGGCACCCACAAGGATCAGAGTCCCTGCACAGACACCCCAAATCCCACCCTGGGCATCCCTGGGAGGGTTTTCCAAATATTCCTGGAGTTCTGGCAGCCTTGGGAATGTTCCCTCTGGGGAAGAACCTTTCCCAAAAATCCACCCTAACCCTCCCTGGCACAGCTCCAGCCCTTCCCTGGGTGCTGTCCCTGTCCCAGACAGAAAGCAGTGTCAGTGCCTCTGTTCCCATCACAGAAGCTGTGGCTGCAGGGAATGTCCCCTCCAGTCTCCTTTCCTCCAGCTGGACACACCAAGTGTCCTCAGACCACACCACGGAGGTTTTTCCCACAGGCAGGAGCTTTTTCCACCTCCCAAGGTTTTCCCAGGAGCAAAGATCACTCCTTAACCTGCTCACCTCACCCAACCCTTTCTGTTTTAATGTGAAAAGGAGGTTCTGGCTGGCCAGGTGAGATGAGACAAATCCCAGCAGGATCCTCACAAACCACAGACCTTGGAAGGTCCCTCCTTCCCATTTTCCCTGCCCTTGGCTCTTGTGGGGCTGCCCATGGCTGGAGCTGATGCCCAGGGTGGATAAACCATGGCCAAGCCTTTTCTGTGGCTGCCACCCCACACCTTCCCCTCAGAGCAGCCTTTGGGAACCCTAAAATGATTTTAACACAGTCTGTGCTCCCCCTTTGAAGGAGAAAACACCTCAGAGCATGTTTTACACAGCGAGCAGAGCCGAGCACAGACACAGCTCCAGACGAAGGAAATGAGTGCTTTGTTTATGACAGATTTCTGTTTTTATTCCCAAGGTTCAGAAGTAAATTACTACAAAAACGCAGACAGAACCTGCAATGCTTGGCTCGGCATTATTCATCCAGCAATCTGGGAGCTGCAGATCAGTGTGTGAGAGACAGCAGCTAAAATATGGGGCTGCTCCAGCCTCTTCTGCACTGGTGTAAATCAAGAGTAACTCTCAGCGAAACCAATGGAGCGTAAAATTGGTGTAAGTGAGAATCAGTACTATCTCCTGTACCTATACGTCAGGGAAACTATTTGTTTAAAGTGTTTATAGACCCCGCTAGCATAAATAGCTTATTTTCTTACACATTAAAAAGATCAAAGGTAGCCAGAGTAATTTTCTAGCCCGAGTAAAACAAACATGTATATTTATTGCCTCGCAACTTGCAGGAGTCACACTCTCGTTGAGTCTGAAGCCAAAAATAGTGATTGATTTTTTTTTATTTTTTTTTTTTCCTGGGTTTAATAAAAGGCATCGCGGCGCTCTATGAAAACACGCATTCATTTGATTTGATTGGCAGCTTCAATTTTGGATGTATATCCCAACTAATGGAATGAATATTGCAATGCACGAATCAATTATATTTGTTCAGTTGTCAGGTTTGCAAAGTGAGAGCTGTTTCAATTATACATCATCCAGCTGTCTATACATTAGGTTTTCTTTACAGACAATACTATCATCAATACATTTGTTTTAATGAGGAGCTTATCAGCATCCCCAGCTCATCTCTCATCCTCTGCTATTTAGGGAAGCAATGGAGTTTTAGCCTCAAAAATAAAACATTCCTCACTTCAACACCAGCAGAATACAGCTGATGAAGAAAGATTTGCTGCTGTAATTAACATCACTCATCATTATTGAAATCACTGGTTTACAGCCCTTACTATTTATAATATTTTCACAGAGTATTTCATCCTAGATTTTAGGCAATATTCTCAAAAAACTCAAGTCTTAATGCTGGATAATCTCTAAAATTATTTCAGTATGGACTTAAAGCACCCAATCAAACATTTTGAGATTGTAATTCAGCAAAGGAATGGCTCTTTGAGGAATCAGGACTAGGAACAATATTGCAAACTTCTATTTGCTGTAATTTTCCCCTTTCTTGACCTTTCCTATAATGTAGTAATCTGATATTTATTAAATTTTTAGAAATAATTATCTGGGGAAGCAAGAATTGGCTGCAAAACTCATTAGACAAACAAAGAATCCATGTTTCCTTATAAAAGGGGAAGGGATACATCAAGTGGGATTTTGTAGGAGTAGTATTCAATATTTTTATTAATTATCTAAACGGTTGAATGTAAAACTTCCAAATTTGTGAATTTGGAAGAAGTGAGAGTACTTTGAAGGATAAAAATTGAATTTCAGATTACCTTGATTTCATACTCACTAGTGCAGCCTTAATATTCTATAATTCTATAATTGTATTATGGCCTGTATGTATTTAATACATTTCCTTTTTTTTTTTTTTTTTTCAGATTACATTAACCATTTGTATTATGCAAATAATGAAAATGACAAAAATATTAGGAATCAGCCCAATAAGGTTTTTTTTCGGAAGCTGGGTAAGTTCTCAGTTTTGTAATTAGAGTTTCTTCAGATATGCAGAGGATTTAAAAGACTGAATTTGAAAGAAAAAGGGTGACTTTTTGTTTGACCAGTGAGTTTGAAAAGAGTTTGAAAAGCCTGCTGGAAGTTGGAGCTGGATGGTCTTTAAGGTCCCTTCCACCTTTAACACACAGCACTCATAATTTACAGATCACAGAGCACTTATTGCTCCTAAAAGATCAGGAAACAAGAAAGGAAATTAATATTCTCTTAGTGCTCAGGCTGGAGCTGTGTGCACTTTTTCAGTCCCTGTCACCATCCCTCTGTCCCTGTCACTAAATCCATCCTGAGCAATCATTCCAGGTACTAACAGTGGGGCTGGAATGGCAGAATTCCTAGGGATAGATAAATAGATAATTCCTAATTATAGATAGATAATAGGTGATAGATGATAGATAATAGATAATAGATAATAGATAATAGATAATAGATAATAGATAATAGATAATAGATGATAGATAATAGATAATAGATAATAGATAATAGATAATAGATAATAGATAATAGATAATAGATAATAGATAATAGATAATAGATAATAGATAATAGATAATAGATAATAGATAATAGATGATAATAGATAAAAGATAATTCCTAATTCCTAATTCCTAATTCCTAATTCCTAAACTTTCCTGCTTCTGGCTGCTCACCAGCCTCTAATTCCCAGCAGAATGGAGGGATGTTCCCATGGGAATATCCCATGTTCTCCTGGCAGTTCTCCATGTTCTCCACATCTCCATCTTCTCCAGGAGATCCTGGCAGTGCATTTTCCCAGGTTTTGCTCTGGTCTCTGCCCCAGAGAGGACAGGACATGGGGGGGATCAGCCAGTGGGCAATTCCTGTGCTCTGAGCTGGCCCCAGAGCTGCTTTTCCAGCTGGAGAAGGGCGGCACTGTGAGCTCAGGGCAGGATGCAGGATGCTCACAGGGAAGGGCACAGGGTGGGGACCGAGCCCTGCCTCCCTGGCCCTGCTGGGTTCATTCAGCACCTCAGGAACACAGCATCAAATGGGCCTGGTGCTCTCTATTCCCTGAGCATCAGCAATTTTCCAGGGAGTTCAGGGCAGGAGTGTCCGTGCTGCTGTGCCACCAGCCACTCGTTTCAGCTCTGCTGGAAGTCAGAGGAAATGTTCTTTTCTGGTGTCTGAGCTCAGCCTGCTCCGTGGCCAGGAATGTTAATTCACACACGAGAGGGACTTCTGTGACTGATTCAAAGCCTTTCCTAAACCTGCAGGTGCCCAAGAGAACTGAAGTGATGTTTGTGGAGGAGAAAATATGCAGGAATTATGCTGGAAATGCCTTTTTTTTTTGTAACAGTGACATTTTTTCACATTGGGAACTCACAAATGGAAAAGGAATATTCATCTGTCTTGAGGTTGAGGGGTTTTTTCACTCCTGTGATGTTCTTGACAGTATTCTCAGGGTACTAATTTGTTACTTTTAATGATAATTCTCTGTCCACATGAGAACAGGCATAGATCACACCCAGACACACACATACACTGCACTCGCCTGCATCAAATATTTATGCATCATTATTGGCATTAGGGATATCTGAAACCCAAATTTGTAGGAGGCAATTTTGTAGAAAATGAAATTATGGAATATTTATTCACCCAGTAAGCTGCCCTGAGCCTGTGTCTCCTGCAGAATTAGGGAGTTATTTATTTATGAGCTGCTCTCCTGCTCTCTCCCTCTGAGAGAGCCCAGGTTGAACAGGATGTTTGTTTACAAATTGGCCAGAGAGAGCATTGTTCTCGGCTTGATTTGCAACAACTAATGAGCAACATAATTTTTGATCATCACTTTTCCAGCCTGCCACGCTGACAGGCACGTCCTGCCTGCGCTCCACTCCTCGTGGCACAACTCAGGCACTTGGGGATGCTAACAAGGGAACAAAAAGCAGTGGGAGAATGATCAATGTGCCAGCAGAGAAAAGGACTTTTCCAGCAAGAGCGTTTTTCATCCCAGCGTTTTCAAGAATTGTGTTTTTAGCAAACGCGGACGCTGGGGTCGGGCTGGGGAAGGAAATCAGTTTGTCTGTGCTGATGAATCAGAGCCTGGCAGTCACCAGGGGTAAATAGAGCATGAGATCTCAGCGTGGGGAGCTGTGCAGAGACACCCCAGCCTCTGCAGTGGGCAGGGCTGGAAGCAAATTGAGGTTGACAAAGCATTTAAGGTTCCTCTCGCCGTGGCCCCGTGGCTCGACACGACAGATGCTCCTTTGCTCTGCCACCTTCTGCACAGCCATGAGCCCTTCTCTGCATCCCAGGGCATCCCAGGGGCTCCCCTGCCCAAGGATCCCACAGCATTCCCAGCCCAGCCACCTCAAGGAGCTTTGCAGCCTCCTGGGAATTTGGAAAGAGCAAAACTGGCTTCAGCTGCCGAGACCAAAAATGGATTTTTGGAGGTGAAAAATGGATGGGGCAGAATAAGGGTGTCAAAACACATCCTCCAGCAGGCCTGAGTGCCATGCTTGTCCCTTGCCTGAGTGTCCCCTGTGTCCCCTGCCTGGCTGGGCAGGCTCAGAGGACCCCTAATGTGACCCTCAAAGCATTTTTATTCCTTTAATAACAACATCCAGATAGATACACACCATTATTCCATTAAAAACCTGTGTTTGAGTGATCCTTAAGGTGGTTTCTCTAACACCCAGATAACAAAGCCCTTCCAAACGAGCTGTTTTGGCTTGAAAGTGCTTTTTATCCACATTTTCCTAGTAACAAAGAGCCTCTTTAAAGTGGAGATGACTCTGATAGCACCAGAGATATTAACACATGTTGTTGCCGCAACCCCTTTAACACTTCCAGGAATTTAATTTTAATTAATTACTTTGTAGTGAGAAGGGAGAAAAGTGAGAAACTGATCACCTGCTTTTCTGGGGAAGAAAAGCAAAGTTCGAGACTTCTCGAAAGACTTAGTGAAAGGGAAAACAAGACTGCTACATTTTCTGCTTCTGATTTAAGGCTGGGAGATATTTTGCATCACATTATCAGCTCATCTGTGCATTTTAATCTCCCGAAATCCCAGTGGCATGTGCCAAGTGCTACCAGGAACGTGCTGCTCTGCTGCCACTTCTCTGACCATGGATTACAGGGAAGACTCCCTGTTATGGCAGCAAACCAGGAATAAGGAATAATGGCATGGGATTTAGCCAGGAGCCCTCATAAAACAAAATTAAAGGTGAACCAGCTAAAAACATGGAGTTTAGGGGTGTCCTCATTTTGGGCAGCTTTAATGGAGGAGGACTGTAATGGTTTTTGACACGTGTTAATGGTGTGTGTCACGTTCTTCATCTTTTCATAAGGACATGGCTAATTTCTGATGGCATGTGTCACATTGCATATGTTGGTGAAATATAGGTCGCAAGCTAAAAATATGCACAATATTCACAAAATCTCGGTGATAACAATTGCATTTATGTCCCTTATCGCAGCAGCCACGACTGATCAGAAATGTGACTCTGGGAAAATGTCTTTTCAAGCCCTGTCTCAGAAGATGGTGGTGAAAAGCGAGGCTGTTGCTGAGGAGAAGGAGGGATTTTGTCTCTCTGGAGACATTCCTGGTGCCTCTCCCGTGGAAGAAGCTGAGAAATGCTGATCTGTTCATGTTGCTGATTGATGTGGTTTGGCAAAGGCTGGGATCAGCTCCTGGGGGAAGGGTGATGAGATTTTCTGTTTGAAAATCCTTGGGAAAAGGCTGCTGGGCATTATCCTGCCCTGCTGCCACCCCAGCGCTCACTGGCACCATTCTTGCTCTCCAGGGATAAGGATCCCCTCTCCAGGTCCTGCAGCTCTGTGACACAGCCAGAGCTGCTGGAGAGGCAGCAGGTGACTGTCTCTAGGCTTGTTGTCCCCTTATCAATTAATTTTTGCTCTCCTGACAGTGGCCAAGTTCCTCAGTACTCAAGTACCAATTACTCAAGTCTTACAGTCCAGATTCTTCCAAAATTCCAATTTCATGCTTTGCCTCAACAGTCCAATCTGACAGCACATCTTGATCTCAAGGCTTTTTCCTTTGGAAAAAAAAAAAAAAAAAAAAAAGAAATTGAAAGAAGCAATAAATGCATCTTAAATAGTTATCAGACAGAAGTAAATTAAGTTATGGGCAGGATGATGGCCACATATCTTTTAATAAGACATTATCTCATATTCTCCTTAGAGAAAGCTCAGGTTTTCTTTCCTTTTGCCAGCTAGAAAACAAGGTTGTGATGCTTTTCTAGCATTTGAATGCTACTCTGGTCTTCCACAACTGCTTTTATTGTAATCAAATAAAACTTCTCCAGCAGCTGGCAGGTCTGTGAGGGCTGGTGTGAGCTGAGTGATGCTGTCAGTGTGTGTGGGATGGAAATGGGAGCACAGCTTGCTTTTCCTGGCTAAGGAGAATTAGATACCCTAATGGACTCACGAGTGTTACCGAGAAATGAATATGAAAAATAGATAAAGTCAGCTCTAAGAGCCAGGTGATTGAGATCTGGAGGTGGAGAGAGACAGAATATGTGCATGTCCAGCACAGCCAAGCTTTGAGTGAAGGAAACATGAGAAGAGATTGGATGGAAAACCATTTCATCCCAGTCAGAGCCCATCTAATCCCACTTTAATTTGATGGTCAACAATTGGAAATGAAATGGGGGGCCTTGCAAACAGCTGAGCTTTCAAAGGGCTTCTACAATTTCACCTTGATTCCATCAGAAATGAGGTGTCAGGGAAGAAAAGAAAGTTCATCTCAGCCAAGACACTTCCTGAATTTGGTTATTTTATGCCAAAAAAATTTTTAAGTCATAAATCCTTGAAATTACATCCTTTCTCATATCTTCTGCCTGTGCCTGCACCACCTCAGCCCTGGCCAACACCTCCTGGTTTGCTCCTGCTGATCATTTTTCTGGGAATTCCAGGCATTAGGCTTTGCTCTCCCACCCACCAGAGATGCTCCAGCATTCCCTCCCTGCTCCCTCCCCTTCTTCCCATTTTTCCACGAGTGTTTGCCAGCCTTTGAGAGGGGAATTTTCTGGCCAAGAATTGCTGCACCAAAGGCAATTAAAATCTGCAGCATTTGCATGAAATGGACTCCATAATCCTACCTGAAATGAAAATGTCACTAAGAGCAGCCCATGAGGATGCTGAGCCACAGGAAGCATTGACAATGGATAATTTCAAATCCAGCCAAGCTTGAAGGAGGGGTGTTCTCTACCTTCCCTGAAGTTCAGAAAAAAGAGCTGTAAAATCTCCTCTCCTGAACAAACAACCCTCACTTCCCTCTGTCCTAGCCTTAGCTTTACACCACTTATGAGAGAACATTTTGTTCAGCTTGGGAGACAACAGTTATTAACCAGCTAATAAAAATACCTGCACTATGGACAAACACAAAGTGTCCTCTTCAGTCCTATTTCTAGAGGAATAATGTCCCAGTGCCACCATGGGAAGAAAAACAATAAATCACTGCTGAGAAATCATCACATCTTCTGAATTAATTCACTGATACCATGGAATTCTGTTTTATCTGAAGATATTGACAGCTTTTCTGCTTAAAGGCCAGATGATTCCAAGAGGAAAATACTGAAGACACAGGGTTTAAATATTTTCTTGGCTTTTGTAAGGTTTGGATGAGTGACATGAAGGATGTTTTGTTTCTACTACATAAAGTTATCCACTATCAAGACAAAGATCAAGAATTCAGGAGTTTGTTTCCCATTCCTCTGCAATGTTTTGGGCATTATTGATGCACATTTTGCATCACTCCCACAAATCATATTTTGCCTGTAAAGCAGAAAGAAGGAAAGGAGATTCCTGTGTGGATGCTGCTGTGGGTTTTATGTGTAAGGAGAGGCTGCTAAAACCTGGATGGGGTCTTTGGGTGATAAAAGAGGAGCACAGACCATGGCAGGGAGGTGTCAAACCCAGGCAGGAAAAAGCAGGGGCTGGGCTGGTTGTCCCTGGCTGGTGTCCCTTTGTCACACACCTGGGACATCACTGCTGTCCTGCCTCTTTCCCTCTGCACCTGTTCATGAGGCTGAAGGACACCCCAGGCCAGCCCTCCTCATGTTCTGGAATATTGTGCAGGTTTTATGTCAGATAAGCTCTGCCTTATGTCAATAATGTTGAAACAGAGAGCATTGCCTTAAGGGAAAAAAAAAAATCAACTCTACAATAACAAATAAGAAGAAGAAAAAAAAATGCAGACTATAAAAAGCCTGGAAAACCTGAAGTTTTATTTTACTACGGAGCCATCAACACAAACAAAAGAAACAAATTATTTGTAAAGTTCAGATATTGAACTCAGGAAGAAAATCAAAACTGCTTTCCCTGCTGTTCTTCTCAATATTCACTCCATGTTTGATTTGGCAGTTAGATCCATCTCCACTGTAAGACGTGGATACTTTTATCTTGGGCATTGCTGTTTCCAAAGGAACAAAGCCTGGTCCTCACCGGCGCCTTCCGGCTGCACTTCCTAATGCATTGGATTTCCAGCTCTTAGCCTGGGAGCTCTGCATCCACAACCACTCTGTGGTTTCCCAGACCCCACAGCTTTAGAGGAGTGCATGGACATTGTTAGAAAGATGATGGCTTTGTTTTGTACTCAGCAGTGTTTGCCAATATCCTCTTGGCTCGTGGCTGGAGCCCGCCAGGATGAGCGAGTCAAAGCCCTTCTTGCTCTGCTTGCATCTCTGTTTGTGCTCTGTGAACCCCTCAAAACGCAGAGTTTGGGTTATTTTAAAGCAGAAATGCCCCTCTGTTGTCCTCAAAGAGTTATTAAAACATTCTGGTGAGTACAAAATCATAAAATCATTAAGGTTGAAAAGAGCTGTAGGATCACTGAGTCCAAGCCTGAACCCCTATAATTGCAAACTATCACCAGAATTCACTCAAATCCTTCTAAAAATTGATTTAGAAGCAAAAGGTCTCCTTGAAGATTCTACTGCATGCCTGAAAACGGCTGGAATTAGTGGTGAGATGGGAGTGGGGTCAGAGCCCAAGCAAACACCCTCAGGAAGGAAAACTGGGTTGTAAGAGGAGCTGGATTTGGGGACCATAAATCCTGGAGCCAGCCCCGAGCCCCAGCTCCCCCTGCCCTCCACAGAACCCCCCCATGCTTCTGGAAGCTTCACTTTAGACCAGAATATTTCAAGTAAAAGTTGGTAAAAGCTGTTTTTTATCACAGGTTAATTCACACCTCATTGCAAACCTTTTGCAAAGTTTATCCTGAGCTTTCAAATCACGTTGCAGAGCTCTCTTTGAACTGGTAAATCACCAGTTTAACAGAATGCTGTTCCTTTGCTTTTTTCAACACCTCAACTAAAATATCCTTGAACTAAAGAAACTTTGTGTCATAAAATGTTATTTATCTATTAGCACACTGGTAGACCAAACACATTTGTGCTTTGAGGGAATTGCTATTTTTTGGTACATGAGTTTGAATTAAATTTTTGATTGTTTTCCCCAAAACATCTTTACAATCATTTAGTAAACCCTGGCAAATAATTCAGAAAACTTTAGAATCTTAAAATTGGGCAACAAGTCCCCCCCAGCCTCATTTTGGAGTGCATCTATTGAAATTGGCAAAATTCCAATCAGCTTATTAGCTTCATAGATTTGAATTCTACAGGTACAATATCAGAAATAACACAAAGTTTCACACCTAACAGCATTTCTGCCTAGATATAGTCAATCAAATCATCATTTGCATTTAAAACTGGTATAAAATTTCACATTTTCTTCTTCCAAATCCCTGCCTCTGTGCATTAGTGCCTTTATGCATAACTTGCATGAGCTCTCAGTGCACAGTCATGTGAAGATTATGTTTAAATCAATGAGGAAAATATGTGAAACATCTGGAAGCATTCACATTCCCACAAAAATCCTTTATCTGCACAGCCCATTATGTTGAAACCACGGGAAAAGTAATTTACCTCTCCAGCTATAAAGTCTGTACAGTTCTAAAATCTTATCAAAAGAAAAAGTTCCATTGTTTTACCTACAGAAATTCTGTAAGCTGCCCATAATTATTTACCATAATTTGCTGTTATTACCATTTGTAATAGAAAAATAAAGAATATTCTGGGTTAATATCATTATGTCTAATTTTCTGTGGCTAAATCCAGGCTGGCCTACAATGAATGTTGGACTGTGGGAAGCTGAGATGAAGAAAGGAGAATTCTTTCAGCACATCAGATTTTGCTGTTCTTGGCACCCTGGGGGGCTGCACACACCTTGTCCTCAGGTTTGTAGCCTGAAGTGGAAAAAGAAACTTCCCTCTGTCCATTCCCCAGACACCTCCTGGGTTTCTCTCTTCTGGACTGTGGAATTTGGGGTTTTGTGATTATTGGGAAAAACTTCTTCGTGGAAAGAGGGGTCAGGCACTGGCAGAGCTGCCCAGGGCAGTGGGGGATCCCCACCCCTGAAGTGCCCAAAGGGTGTGGATTTGGCTCTGGGATATGGGTTAGGGATGGACATTAAAGGCTGGCCTCAGTCCCAGAGCTCTTTGCCAGCCCTGATGGTTCCATGGCTCTGGAACACTTCAGGACCAGCTCTGAAAATTGCTCTCAGAGGCTTTGTCCCCCTCCTGCACTCACAGATTTGGGACAAAACCCCCTGTTTTGCTTCACTGGTGGGAATTAATATCCCATTAACCCCCCATGTGGCTCAGTCCTTCCCTAATTATTACTTTTCTTTCCCAGGGGCAGGAGCAGGTGAAGAATTCCCCACACTGGGAGCTGTGCAAGAAGCACCCAGCTACAGGAAACTGCATCTGTGACCAAAAATCTTCTCCCTAGCCATAAAGCCCCAGCCAACAGGCAGATCCTGACTGGAAGCACAGGGAAGGTGATGAGCAGAACATCACATGGGATGTCTGATCTGGAGCCTGCTTCTCTCTGTTTTTATGGAGTGCAGAAAAAGCCTGGAGATGCTCAGCAGCACTAAATAAAGCACCTTAACACACAGCAAAGCACTCAGTTAATCCTGCCCTCCCCAGGGGGTTTCTCCCTCTGTTTGGTGCCTTTCTCTTATACTTTTATTCTATGTGTTTGGTTTTTTCCAGGTGTGTGGTTTCTCCCTGCAATTCCATTCACACACAAAATCCTTTTCCTGCCAGAGTAGGAGCATTAGCAGGAGTGAACTGAAAACTCAGGTTTGTGCTTGTGCTGGATTCCTGTGAGGAGACACACTTGAAGCGAGGCCAAAATTTGTTCCCCAACATTTGCAGGAAGGAAGAAATCTGCTTTCACCTCTTGGTACAGAAAAATCCCCCCCAAATCCTCCTGGCTGTCTCCAGTGCCTGCCTGGGAAGGACTTCAGCAGCTGCACTGCTGCAAACACTCTCAGTGTGCTGCTGGAAGATTAGTGGCCACTTCAGGCAGCCTGTGAGCTCCAGATAAATCCCAGAACAGCAGCAGGGAGAAAGGAACAGAAGCTGCAGCAGAAGGTCTCCTTTTATTGGAAATTCACTCTCTGTGCCTGCTCCAGGGTAACAAAGTGCTCTACCTGCCTCTGCAAACATGCAGCATCACCAGAGCAGCTGCTGCCCTCACCTCTCCCCATTTTATTTTATATTTTATTTTATTTTATTTTATTTTATTTTATTTTATTTTATTTTATTTTATTTTACTTTACTTTATTTTATTTTATTTCATTTTACTTTATTTTATTTTATTTTATTTTACTTTATTTCATTTTATTTCATTTCATTTTATTTCATTTTATTTTATTTTATTTTATTTTATTTTATTTTATTTTATTTCATTTTATTTTATTTTATTTCATTTTACTTTATTTTATTTTATTTTATTTTATTTTATTTCATTTCATTTTATTTTATTTTATTTTACTTTATTTTATTTTACTTTATTTCATTTTATTTTATTTTATTTCATTTTATTTTATTTTATTTTATTTTATTTTATTTTATTTTATTTTATTTTATTTTATTTTATTTTATTTTATTTTATTTTATTTTATTTTATTTTATTTTATTTTATTTCATTTTATTTCATTTCATTTTTCATTTCATTTTACTTTATTTTTATTTCATTTTATTTCATTTAATTTTACTTTATTTTACTTTATTTTATTTTATTTTATTTTATTTTATTTTATTTTATTTTATTTTATTTTATTTTATTTTATTTCATTTGCATTGGTTATTCCTGTTTAACCCCATTGCTCGTGTGTGGGTTGGATGTGCTGTGGGAAGCTGGATGTGGTGTAATGTGATTCTGTCATTTGTCAGGGTTTTCAGTTCATGTATTCCCATTATAAGAAGCTGAAATTTTTGGTTTTAGCAACTCTACAATTCCTGTCACCCAGCTGGGACCTGCTGCTGGTGTCACTCATCTCCACATGCAGCCAAGGGCAGACCCATCCCCCCTGGGAATTTTGGCACAGCCTGGGCATGAAGGCACAAACTGTGCTGGCAAAGCTTCCCCCAGAAAGGAATTGCAGGAGCTGGACTTTGGGGATCCTCGTGGACCCAGTTCAGGATATTGGATGACTCTATGAAAACATGGCCTGGCTGAAGGTGGTTTTTTTGTCAAGGTTTCTCAGGGTAATGGGGTTTCCCTCTATTCCCAAAGTTTTATGTGATTGTACTTACAGAAAAAACACCCAGGCAGAGGGAAAAGCTGCAGGGCTGGTTTTCCCCAGAGCTGCCAGACCTTGGGATTCCCCAAGGGCATGGACAGAACTGTCCCCTAATGTCCTCAGTGTCCCTGAGGGGTTTCAGAGCAATGCCATGAAGGCAGTGATTAAAAAAAAAAAAAAAAAAAAAAAAAAAAAAAAAAAAAAAACCAGTTTTAAGGAATTTTCCAACTTTTCTCCTACTACACCATGAGTAAAATGAGCTTCCTTTGACAACTTGACTGTTCATCAGCTGCTTCTTGCAGGTAAAATGGTGATTTATCCCCTTCCCTGCCTTTGTTGGAGAATGTTTGGAAGGGCAGAGAGGAGCCCAGTGCTTTAGAAATGTTTAATTGTAAAGTAATAAAGAAATTCCTAAAGATGGGGCCACGTTTTAATTGCTCATTTGGAGAGTTGGACTTACAAAATCTATTTTGAGCCAAGATGCAATTTGAGATTTTCAGATATTTGTGGGCCATTTCTTAAGGCAAAAACTCTTTACTAATAGATATAGAAATTAATTGAGGTTTGTGTTTTTTCACTAAAACTCTGATTTTTTTTTTCCCCTCACTATTTTTAGCTCAAGATGAGATAGCAGACTGAGAGCAGAAATTGAGGTGTATAAGCAAGGAAGATTGCTTGGGGGAAGGACCATCCCAGCTGGTGATGGAGGATTTATCAAATCTGGGGATCCTGGGAGGAGATTTCAACAGATCCAGATCCTAAGCAGGTAAAAGAAAAGTCATTAAATGTGCAGCTTTTGATGGAGCACACACTGAAAATGAGGAATACAAGGAATTCTGCAGAATTCAGCTGAACTTCCAAGAAATTTGGGCTACAAAGGAATGTTTTGCCCATGCTTTATCACTTCCTTCTGATCCTGATACAAATACAACCCTGAAAATAGATAATGCCTTAACACTGCCCAATACCTGGAAAAATTATCTACAAAATCTTTATAGATCAGGAGCTGAGCTCTGTGCCTGGCCAGAATTCCATGATTTTAAGCCTCTTCCCAAACACTCAGCCCATCAGATATACCTGAGTTACTTTAGTTCAAAGCTGTATTTTCAGGAGAACTTTACAAGGTCCCTGATGTCCTGGCCAAAAATTCCCACCTGTGCCCTGCTGCTGTGTGAGAATGCCATGAGGAGTGTGTTCTGGCCACCTCCTAAATCTAAAAATTCCTTGGACTCCTAAATACTAAAATTGCATGATTTAACACAATCCAGTTCCACTCATGAAAACACATATTCTTTACACAAAGAGGTTTTTCTTTAAATATTTATGTGCATCTCTGCAATTTTCTTCATTAGAAACACGACATATTTTGAATATTTTTTTTATTTTTCTTAGCTGTACCTGGTGGCAATTCTGGTTTTAAAGATTGTTTCTTAGGAGGATGAATGATATCTGTGAAGACACTGACTACTCCATTCATTAGGATTTCTTATTTTAAAGTCATCTTGAAAAAAAAATGCTTTAAGCACCCAGTGGCAGAAAACTGCATGTTTTTTACTGGGTTAGAATAAGTTCCTTTATTAAAAATTGCTCTAAAAAAGAATTTCACTCCTTGTATAAATGATACAGCTGCTGACACGAGAGACCTGTGCACAGTCTAAAATTAAATCTGTAAAATTGAAGTAATCAAAATAAGACATCAATCACATTAAGATGTTAATTAGCAGACCTTGATATTTTCAACCTTACATTTTGATGGCTCACAGAGGGTAAAAGGATCAGCTAACACATATTAAATAATACAGTGCCTGAAACGTGGATTCCAGGTGATTTATATTTTTGTCACATTTAAGAAACTTCAGGAATGATCCACCCATTACAAACACTGCCAGTGTGACTCAATTGAAAGGAAACAAGTTCAGAGGTATCTAAAAGTGGCTGAAAAATCCTTGTTTGGAAAGGATTTGTCCCAGTCCTTTCCAAAACCCAGACATTAATGTGGGTCTGTCCTATTTGTCTCTGCTACCTGGGCTTTTCTTTTTGCCTTTGGCTTATCAGCTTCCACAGGGTTGTTTTAGATTTCTGATTTTGCAAGACAGCTGATGTAAGAGATAAACATCTCCTGTGTTTTTACCTAACGTATAATTAGACCAGCAAGGGTCTGAGTCTTACAACAAAGCCTTAAAAATGATAACTTACTTCCCAGTATGGGAGTGAGAGATTTAAATCTTCTCTTGAGGGAGAGTGGAAAGTACCAGTCCAGATATTTGAAGATGAACAGCATGAAAAGACATCAAATTCACTCAGGTAAGGTACAGGGATTGTGCTGTTATTAATTTTCGAACCTGCAATGGGACTTCTGCACCGATAAATTCAGGACAAAAGAGGCCAGCTATCAAACTTCCACAGGTTAGCAAAGCTCTTTTTGGGAGGCACTGGGAGGATTAGAGATGTAAAAAAAAAAAAAAAAAATACAAAGAGCTGAAGGATCTGAAGGCTTGGAAACATAATTTTATTTTTATTATTTTCCCCTTGCTATTCTTTTTCCTGTTGCTTTTCCTTATTAATATTTATTGATAAGCTCAGATTCTTGTGCAAAAGAATTGAGGATTTTTTTTTTTTTCCTCAGTCCTTCTAAAACTTTCTTGTCCAGACAGAGGGAAGGTAAATGCTGTAGGGAATGTATGAATTCACAATGAGAGCAGAGACAAAAGTGGGGTGGATCCTGAGCTCCACATTGTCTGAGCCCCCTCCTGGGATTGCATTGGGAAGGAATTGATTTGTGCCATTGGAAAGGAATCGATTTGTGCCATTGAAAAGCTGAATCTCACATCTGTGAGCCCATCAGGGATCCAGTGATGCTCCTGGGATCCTGCCCTGGCACTCCAGGGCTGGTTCTTGCCCCATTTGTTTGTAGGGTTACAAATTCCACTTGGACTGAGCCAGAAATCTGCAGTAACTTCCAGACACACCAATAAATATCCCCTGCTGCTATTTTCGAAGTCAGGGAATTTTCTGAGCACAGTCAAAAATGATCCCATAAAATTGGTTAAGGATGGATTTGCTGCTATTGAACCAGGCCACTCCCCAGGAGCTGCAAGCTCGGTCATTTCCACTCCAGTTTTGTTCCAATTGGGTTTTGGGTGCTGTTGAATGAGCTTTGGGTCTCAATTTTAGCCCCATGCAGGTTTCAGAGACAGCCTCAGAACCCAGAGCTGGCCAGCAGCTGGAGGCAGAGTGGAAAAATCACACATGAGGAGCCCATTCTGGATTTTCCTCTGCTTTTTGTTGGCACAGAAAATTCCTGAATTGTGTCTCGTGCCAGGCTTTTCATCCTGGCCATGACAACCTTTGCTTTTCCACTTGACTCAGTGTTTTTCTCCAAATCAATTCATTATTCAGCCCCCAAAATCTGACACACAGCAGAGATGTGCTTCAGGAGGAATTCAGTTTATTGTGACAAAGTACTCTTTTGTGCATTACTGGGAAATATCCTAAAGTTAGCATAAATAAATAAATATAAATATAAATATAAATATAAATATAAATATAAATATAAATATAAATATAAATATAAATAAATATAAATATAAATATAAATATAAATATAAATATAAATATAAATATAAATATAAATATAAATATAAATGTATATATTTGCAATCTCTGAGCTTTAGCAATGCTTTTATATTGACAAAAAAACTCCAAAAAAATCAAAGCTCCTGTTATGATGGCACAAAAGAGGACATTCCCTCCCTTCATCTTTCCATGCAGGAATTCAGATAGACAATAAATAGCATCAACATAAATTTACCTCTTTTTTTCCATGTTGCTATGTATATATAAAAAATCATCTTTTCCAGTTATCATCTTAGTTTGAGCACACTGAAAACAGGAGCTGGAGGCTGAGCTTTTATCTGTTCTTCAGAGATCTCTGGCTTGACTCTTGAACTCCTGCTCCCTTCTGTTCAGACAAGGGCCAATATTTCTGCTGCCTGCCATGGGAACAGGGCTGGGCAGTGAATGTGTGTTTGGCACAGCAAAGCAGAGTAATTGAAGTCAAAATGATTCGAGAGGTCTGGTTGGGTTGATTTTAATGAGGATTTTTAAAGCTGTCATCCTTCTCATGTGTTTTTTTTTTTCATTCTGGGAGTTTTTTCCTTAGCAGCAATGAGAGTTGTAAAGTATTTAACCAGCCTTTTGTGTTTCTCCAATACCACAGAATCTGTGCAGCTCACCAATTCTAAAAATAAATACAAATGAAAGCCAAGCCCTTTCTCTTTCCCTTCCTTTAATCACATCCCTCCATGAGCAGGGAGTGCACTTTGCCCAGCTGAATTCCCCTTCCCTCTAAACCCCATGAAAAGCAAACAGTGGTGGAGATGCATCTCCATGGCACAGAGAACTCACTTTGAAATTCAAGTGAGTGCACATGGGATTTTTTTCAGATCTCTTTTGCAGCAGAGAGGCAGCTTTTAAATGGCATCAGTGGCAACTGTTCAATAACCGAAATTACAGCGGCCAAATTCCATTCTGATAATTGCAAAATTAACTTGTGTCACTGCTTCAAGAGGGTGTTTCCCCCTGGGAAGAGGGCTGAGCCAGGTATGGGCATCCAGACCACCTTTCATTTAGCAGAATATATCACTTTGATTAAAGTTAATAAAGCAAGAAGAGATTTAGCAAATGGAACTAATGTTCGGAGATAATTTCACTTGGAATAAATGAACAAGAGATGGGGAGAAGTAATTACAGGAATTTGCTGGAGACCTCTAGGGTGAAATGCACATGACCACAGCACATTGTGTGGAGAGACAGAATAAGAACTAAACACTGTCATAGGATCCTTCAGTTATCCAGAAGGAAATTGGGAATGACCCGTGGTGATGCTGCCACTGTGTTTGGAACAACACAGAGCGTTTTAGAGAACCCGTGGGTGAGAGTTTGGGGGAAATCCAGGGGCTGAGCTATTGCCAGGGTCACTCTGCTCACCCAGCACCAACACTAATGCAGTCACAGAATGGAATCCCTGAATCCTTAAGGTGGGAAAACTCCTCCAAGACCATCAAATCCGACCTCTGACCTGTCACCACCTTGTTAGCCAGAGAAGAGCACTAAAATCCATGTGCAGTCATGGAGAACCTGCTGCACCTCTTAGAGTTTTATTCCATTTCCTAGAATATTGAATTAATTTGCTTCTAGAGCTGTTTTTAGAAGGAAAAAAATAATGATAAACAGAAGGGGGTTATGCCATAAATTTTAAATTTTTAAACTTTTACTCCTCCTTGGCTGCTCTGGGTTACAGCACTTGTTTACTCTGATGAACCCTGACTTTGAAAGACTCTGACAGGACTTAGCTGCACTCTTTTAATCTAAGAGCATAACCTGTAATCAATAGGCAAGGCTTTTAAAACCATCAATAATTTATTCAAAATTATTCCGTTTTCCAGCCTTCCAGGAACACCGCTGGCGCACCAACGTCATTTCAGCGTAAATAACACGTTAATTTTACCCTTCCCCAGCTGTAACGGGGCTGCAGCCATATGAATTAATCCTGAAAAGCCACAATTCATTGTGCTGGATGAAATATTCAAAGGCTGCTGGATGCTGAGTGGTGTCGTGGTGCTCGTGGCACTTTGGGCAGCTCTGAGCCAGCAGCTCCCAGCACATCCCTGCAGGAAGGGGCTCCCTGCATATTTGGCAGCTCTGGGAAATGCTCTTCTCACCTGGAAAGGGGCAGTGTGGAAGTCGTGGGAGCTGAAGTTTGTGTGAGCTGTGTCTCGGTGGTGCCTGGACAGATGGGCTCAATTTGGAATTCAAGGTTGTTCCCTCCACAGCCACACTCAGCAAATTCAGCCTCAAGTCAGCGCTTCAGGCTCATCCCTTCCTCCTTTCCTCCCATCCTTCCTTCCACCCTCATTTCAATCCTTCATTTCATTGCTTTACCTGGAATAACACAGATTCAAATGCATTTTTATACCTTAAAAAAAAAAAAAAAAAATATATATATATATATATATATATATATCTTTGTGTTTTCAACAAGAGTTGCTGTAGTTAATTTACAAAGCAGGATCCAGCTGCAAGGAATCACTGCGAATTTCCTGTGTGCAGGGAATTTCTGTAGATCCAGCATTATTTTAGAGAGGTTCATTTGTCTGGCTGACATTTTAAAATAGATGTATAAGCAGATATCATGGGCTACTCTTGTAACAAGCATAAAAAAATCTATTCTGTACTTAGTAGGAACTTGATAAAAAATAGAAGGGAATCTAACCAGGTGACTGGAGAGCTGCTGTGTGAACACACACGGGAGGTGAAGTCCTCAACAGAGCTGCTGAGCACTAAAAGCACAAAATTCCTCACATTTTTGCTGTGGATGTTGGTCTGATAAATCTTGGGCACAAGAGCAGTCCCCTGAGTAAGAAGCACAGGTGGCTGCCTCTATTTCCAGCCCTAGGAAACGTTGAGACTGCATTTTCACCCCACTCTTCAGCTGAGATAAAAATAGACAGATGGGTCACAAAATTTTGGGGCAAATCCAAGCTCAGTGCTCTGCAGGACATCAACCCTGCCTTGGTGACACCAAACCTCAGCTCATCCCAGGGGCTCTGCAGCCCCAGCAAGGACTGAAATCCCTCTGCAGACAGCTGGATATCCACCCTGCTGGATATTGGGGATTGACCCTCTAAAGCTCCCCCAGCACCTGCCCAGCCCCAGCTGGGTCAGCAGCTCACCAGGGATCCTCCCTGCACGGCCACATCTGCTCCTGTGCCACCAAATCCTTTCAAGGACAGGGGCCAGGAGCCTTTAGTTCCAAAATAACAGACAAAACTGAGCAGACAGGAACAATACCAGCAAGTTTTCACTCCCCAGTGGCTGCAGGGAGAACAATGATCTGTGTAAAAGGGAAGTTTGGGGGGGTTTAGCTCACCGTTGTCTTCTTGTTTTGCCTTAACCTGCAAAACTTCTCTCCATTATTCTTTCTCTTGTGTGGATTACACAATTAAGTGACAAAGGCATGTTTTTGACATCTGTCTGATTTCCATGACAACAGATTATGAAACCAGGTGTAGTGAGCATGCGAGATGAAACCTGAGAAAAATGATGAAGCTAAATGAAGATTTAATCAATGTGAAGAACAGCAACAAAGGGTGGGGGGGAAGAAAGACACAACAAAGGTATTTCCTTTATAGAAGACATGTATTTTTCTATTTCTTTTATAAAAGAAATGTGGTTTTCTATCTCCTTTCTCCTATCCAAACATTATAGGATAAAGGAATAATCTGTACTTATTCAGGAAAGGCAACTGGAGCAGATTTTGAAAGGAAAGGATCAATTTGTGGCCTTTACTGAGCAGGTCTGGGTCCTTCCTGCAGCAAGGGGAGGATGGTGCCCATGTGCCAACCACCAAAAGTTTTCCTTTTCCCTCCTGTTATGAAAAGCAGGATAGATGGAAAGAACTGGGAGCTGTTTTGTCAGGATGAGTTCCAAAGGCTAAAAGGTCATTTCTGGGAAGAGGTTAGGCTGCTTTCCTTGCCTGCTGGGGGTTGGATAAAGCAGTCATGAATCCAAGTGCAATGAGTGATATTTATGGTTTTAAGAAAAAAAAAAAAAGAAAAAGAAAAAGAAATCTCTATATTTTGGAAAGGTGATTATTGCTGGGGGGGAAAAAAAAAATAAAATAAAAGGTACAAAGGGAATCTGTGGACTTTCCATAAGAGCAGATAAGAACAGGTCAGAGAAGCATCTGCCCAGCCTGGTCTGGGGAGAGCTAGTGCTCCCTGGGAATGGGAAGGATTCCATGCCTGTCCCAAATCTCTCCAAGCCCAATTTTCTGCTGTATTCAGCCCACGAGCTCTGAAAGCTCCTCAGCTGTTCAGTCCCTGATTTCAGCTCCAGCAGTTTGCTTGTACCACTGGCTTAAGTTCATAAACCATGTCATAACAGGCTAAGCTGGACATCTTGAAGGACTGCCAAAAAAAGGGCAAGCAAAGAAAATAACTGTAATCCACAGCCTTTTGAAAAGAAGAGGCATAAATAAGTTTTAAAGCCATGAGCACACAGAGGAAGAACTCATGGGAAGAGCCCTGAGTGACTGAGCAAAGAATTGGTATTTAGGCTCTGTGTTGGTATTCCAGAGGCAGGCAGTGAATAATAAGGGAGAGACTGATGTTGCCTGATTTTCCAGGATAACTCACATCCATTTCAGTGGAGCAATTCTGAACACACCTGGATTTCCTGCTGAATTTCTCTTTCTGCAGGTGAAGGGGTGGCTCTGGGAAATGTAATTCACTGGCTTGACTTGCAGTGGGGACTGGGAGAGCAGTCAGGGAAAAATCCATGTGAATTTTGGAGCATTTGTCAACAGTGTTAGGAGTTCAATTTGGCACAGGCAGGGGTATAATAATGCTGGAGTTACTTTGGGGCCCTCGCAGGTTGCAGCATAAATCTTCCAGGAGCTCGATTTGTGTTCATTTTATGTGTGAAACATTAATAGATTTTTAATATACTGGCACAAGATAAAATGAACTCCAGCGACATCAAAAAGAAAAATCGGCTTTGCCCAGCGCACAGGGAAATACACTGGTGGTGTTTTACACTGCACTGGGAAGTGCTGTGGGGGTCAGCGTGGGTGAAACACAGGTTACACAGCCCTGAAGATTTGTTAGCTGTAGTAAAGAGTTCTTCAGAGGAGTAGAGACCAAGAAGTGCAGGTTTATGTGCAGCTGAAACACAGCAGGGCTTCCAAAGCACCTTAAAACCAGCCTGCACTGAGTACATTCCTTCTGTCTCCAGCATTTAATCCAAATTAATTCTGAATCTCCCATTTTCTGTGCTGGGTTATTGTTGTAACTGACTGGGAAGTTACAACCACCAGCTTGAGTCACTCACCTTGATTTTTAAGGGTCTGGAATCCCTCTCAGTGTTGGAGATGGGGAGTGACCTCCTGGAATCTTTTGTAAACACTGACAGGGAATTGACAGAGGGGAAGTTTTCCTCCATAGGGAGAGGTTTGTTTAAGGATTGTGAAAATCTATAGGACCTGTGGGCAAAATTAAAGGTAAAAACTGGACATTGGAGCACTAGATTTGGACACTTTCTATTAGCTGGAAAGTCAGCTGAGTTCCAGATTTATCTGGATAAATAAAAGAGGGGTTTCTCCATCACTTTGCTTATAAATATTTCACTTTCTTTGTCTGCAAGCTCCACTCTCTCGGTTCCTGTGTTGCTCCATCCCAAGGGCTGGTGCTGAAATATTAAAATGCTGAAGTTCTCTGCTCTGCCCAGTGCCCAGGAGCTGCTCCCACCTTTGCCAGAGCAGGAGCAGCAGGGCCATGGCACAGGGTTAACCCCAAGCCTCAGCATTATTTTGGGTCGCTGGTGCTTTGCATTCAAACTGCATCGCAAATGTTATATGGAGTTATAAAGTTAATATAAAAAGCAGATGGAGAGAAATTAAAAGAGATAGTCAGGGGAGAAGAGATGAGATACAAAAATAGATGGAACTGGTGAAGCATGGAGGTTGCAGAAAAGCTTTTCCAGATGCCAGGAGCTACTCCAGAGAGAAGTCTCATCCCAGTGACAGGGAGTGCTGGGGAAGTACACTGAGCAGTCTAAGGGATAAAGGGAAGAATATGCAAAAATCCTTTCATTTTTGCCTCAAAAAACTGCCAAATACTACTTGGAATTCTCATGTCTTGCAAATAATCTTACAAACTTGAAAGAAGCAACAGCACTCACCCTCAATATCAGCAGTTAAACTAAATTTCACACCTTATTTATTAATATTTTATCTGGAAAATGTAGAAAGATATTTGTAATTTAAAGGCAGCAAGCAAAAAGGGTATGGACTTTATTCTGCACCCACAGAAACTTTTGAAATTTGCCTAATTTGTTAAGGGTCTTAGCACATACCCAAGTTTATCCCATAATCCATTTATTTGGCCATCTTTGGGATTAAACTCTGGGTTCCACTGTTCCTGCACTGCACCTGCTGAGGGAAACCCTCTCCCTGCAGCATTTCTGCATGGAAAAACAAGGCTCTGTGCTTCACACGAACATGAATCACATCATAGTTTTTATCCAAATTTCCAATCCTCCTCCCTAACCTAAGTGGTTAATAAGGGAGGAGCAGGGAGATGTGTCAGTGTGTTCCCACCTCGTTGATGACACTGATGAATATTATTTTTTTTTATTTATTTTTCCCCTTTATTAGGGGAAGCAGATGTTGTCCCACACCCCGGAGCTGTCTCTGATCAGGAGCGTCGCCTTCGAAATTTGCTGACAAATATTATCCAATATTTCAGTCTCACCACCAGCCTCGTGCTCTCTCTCTCTCTCTCTCTCCCTCACACAGTGAGACACTGGCCTGAGGTGCTGCCTGGGATCTCAGCACTGTCCTTGTCACAGCAAGAGCCACCTCAGCCTCTCCAGCCCCCAAACCCTGTCAGAGCAGCCTGGGCTTGGCTCACGTTTGCACCACGAGGTGATCACTGATGGAAACAGGGAATGAGTTGGGCTGGAAGTTACTTTATTTCATTTAATTTCATTATTTTTTCTACTATTTACCACCCATAAGTTCTCAGTCACTCATAAGTGTTGTATTTCTACAGAATCATAAATGGCAAAATAGTTTGGGTTGGGAAGGACCTTAAAGCTCATCCAACCCCATCCATGGCAGGGACAATTCCCCTGTCCCAGGCTGCTCCAGCCCCAGTGTCCAACCTGACCTTGGACATTCCAGGGGCAGCCCCAGCTGCTCTGGGCACCCTGTGCCAGTTTATATCTGAATTTCTATTTGCTGCCCCAAGGTTTTACACAGTGGCAGAGGTAGAGAAGTGATTCTTCCCAGGAATTTAAATTTGGTTTTAATTGAACAATCTTCAAAATGTAATAGTAAAGTTAAAAAAGCCAAACTTCATCTCTGGGCTTTATCTGGGGATTTCAGGTCAGGTATTAATGGTATGGGAAGAATCAGGGAATCCCAGAATCAGAATGGATTGTGTTGGAAGGGTCTCTAAAGATCATTTATTTCCAACCCCATCCATGGGCAGGGACACCTTCCACTGGCCCAGGTTGCTTCAAGTCCTGTCCAGCCTGGCCTTGGGCACTGCCAGGAATCCAGGGGCAGCCACAGCTGCTCTGGGAATCTGTGCTAGGCCTGCCCACCCTGCCAGGGAACAATTCCTGCCCAAAATCCCATCCAAATATACCCTTTTCCATCTTACAGCCATCCCCCCTTGTTCTACTCCACACCCTTGTCCACTCCATCCTTCTTGTAATCCCCTTTCCCTACTGGAAGGCAGATATCCTGCCTGGAATGCTTAATTTCCAGGCTGAAATGTGTAACATTCCTTGGGAGCCAAATTGCTTCCCAGAAGATTTTTTTAGGCTGGAGAGGCTCTCTGGAGCAGTCTCCCCATCAATACCACGCTCAGACAAAGTAGGAATGCAGCAATTAGATGACATTTGTGGCCATTACCATCAAAGAACAGTATATTAATGATGTTCTACAGAACCATTTCCCAGTATTTCCTTAGAAACTCTTGTTGGGTCTACCCATAAATGTCTCATAAAAGCTATAAATATTCAAGAAAGGAAGTCAGTTACATATAAAGACCTCTAATAGGCACTATGAATGAATTCTGAACCATATAATAGCCAGGCACCTGTGAAAAATGGCAAGAGGATGTGATCTATACATTATATATGAGGCACTTTGCTACAGCTGCGAAGATTTCAAGTTATTCAGCAGAGCTAGAAAATTAAAACAAGAGAATAGAACAAGAAAGGCATTTGAATTAAGTCTTGTGTGGCACTGCTTCTTACTCAGCCATCATTATAATAATTTGTTTTGCACAAAATAGATTTATAAAAGCTCATAAATTCTGGTTAAATGCAAATTCACATTGCTGGTATTTATTTAACTTTCTGCAAGTTGTTCACAATGGGTTTGTGACCAGGGTAGATGAATCCTTCCAATCAAATGCAACAGACAGAGCTGGACACTGAGATGTCACTGAGCCATATTTTGGTTTTGTTGTGTGTATTCTTAATACACAGCCAATAAAATCATGGTAAAAATGATATTAAAAATCATGCTGAACTTTTAGGGTTTTTCTCTCTCTCCTCCCTTCATTCTTTTGCTTTTAATCATCAGCAGCAACCATACTTGCTGCAGGTTTTGGGCTTCCATTGACACCAATAAAAATTTGTCAGGAGCGCTGAGGAAAGCAATTCCTGGCTGCAAAAGGCACCAGAACAGTCTGGGTCTGGGGGAGCTGCAGATTTCCAGAGTATTGGGGCACAGGACCTGAACCCACAAAGCATTTTGGGGCTGATGGACCCACAGAGAATTATCCCCACTGAAAAAATGGCACCTTCACTCCTGAGCAAGAGATTTGCTGGAACTCATTGCTGAACCCAGGAATGGTGCTGCACAAACAAAGGCTGATCTGTCCAGGCAGGCTGCTGCATTTTTGGGATGCTGTGACCCTCCAGGGATCAGCTGTGCATGGACCCAGAGCAATCCACCACCACCCTGCTGGTGAAGCTCTGTGCTACATCCTGCAAAATGTGCCAGGGAAATTAAAAATGGGCACTGCTGCTTCTGCTTTTCTCCCACAGATCTGCCTTAGGTAGGCTGAGAAAATTCCTGGTGGCTGGAAAAAGCAGCTTTGAGAAAGTTTGTTCTCTACTCCACAATAGCATTGCAGTGCTGAGAGTGAAGTCTCACAATAAAATCAGAGAAGCAGCTGAAGATTTCACATTTCTCTGATCATTTTTCTTAAAAAGTCTCACATGACATCTCTCCAAGAGGCTTCAGTCCCTCGTGTGACTGGGTGGGTTTGAGGAATTTGAGGTGTCTCTGTTTGGGGCAGTGGCCAGACAAGAGAGGCTCCTTGTCCCTGCAGAACTCCCAGTGTGTGACACAAACCCCTCCTGCTCTCCTGGGGACAGGAGCCTCTCTTTTTGGGGAGATCCCTGGGATTTCTGCTGGAGGAATCCTTGTGCAGCTCTCCCTACACTCGAGCACTGATTGAGTGGGAGAAAAGCTCTGAGCACCCTCAGAATTCACTTCAGCATCAATGAGAATCCCAGCACTCGCTTTGGAGCCCTCCACTTGCTGAAAAGAGCTGGATTGGTTTTATTCACTTGTGTTTTCAGCCCTTCTCACCTGGCAGTGTGTGATTTCTCAGAGATGAGGTGGATATCACATTGATATGCTCTGGAGGTACAAGGAAATCGTGTAGCAGCTCTGGGAAACAAGTGCCACAAGCAGAGGTCACAGTCATCAGGGTGTGTTTGAGTCCTGCCTAATGAGTTACTCCCCTTGCTAAATAAAAAATTAATGCATGCATTTATTGAAGACAAATGCTGTTGTGATCTTCAGGCACCAAAGCTGAAAAAGCTCCATGAGAGGATGGGAGCAGAGCATTGTTAAAAATGTTCTTTTAAATTAAATATTTGTGCCACAGGAAGCAACAGCTGCATGCAAACACTCCTTGGCTTTTTGAGGGTGAAAAGACTTCCCAAACCACCAGCTTCCTTTTCACCCTTTGGGAATGAAATATTTTCTTTTATTAATGCAACAATCTGAGGGTTTGCATGGTCACAAGCTATCTACAAAACCTGCTTGTGACAAGGAAAAGAGTTTTTGTTTCCAGTGCACCTGAATAATTTCCACAGTTTGGCTTTTCTGGATGCCTCAGTGCCTCAGAGTGGCCCCTTGGCTGTTCTTGTTCTCCTCTCTCCTAACAGATTGTTCATCTGCCTTCCAATCTAAGCAGAAACACGAGCTGCAGACAAACCTGCCCCACCAGACCCTTCTCCAACCACAGACACACAGTGCTTCCCTAGGCACCATCCCCTCTGCAGAAAGGAATAAAAGTAATAAAAGTAATAAAAGTAATAAAAGTAATAAAAGTATAAGTATAAGTATAAGTATAAGTATAAGTATAAGTATAAGTATAAGTATAAGTATAAAAGTGTATAAGTATAAAAGTGTATAAGTATAAAAGTGTATAAGTATAAAAGTGTATAAGTATATAAGTATATAAGTGTGTAAGTCTAGGTATATAAGTGCATAAGTATATGTATAAGTATGTACAAGTAACATGAATATTTATCCAGGAAGAATTTCCATCTCTTCTTCTATGGCTGAAATAAAAAGGAGCCAAAAATTCCCTTCTCATGCCAGTAGGGAGAAGATGGAAACACTACAAGTACTCCTGGATTCAGCCCAAGGTGCAGCACTGGGGAAACCCTCTGTGGATTTTTTGGGGTCAGTCCTCACCTTGAGGAGTCACCAGCAGTGCAAGGACCAGGCTAAAGCCTTGGCTGGTGTAAATCAGCTCAAATACCCAGATTTAGTCCCTCAAATGTGGCTGAGAACCCAGCTGTGTGTGACAGCCTGGCCTGGGAAGGTTCCTTTGCTTTGGAGAGAAGTAATGAGCACTCAGGGAGGAATAGAAAGAGAACTGAGCTCATTTCCCGATTTGTGGGAGTCCTTTATCATCCAAACTCCGATGGAAATGATCTCCTCGAAGAGTAAAACCCTCAGACAGGAGCCAGGCACGGCCTGGCTCTTCCTCGTTCTCCAAATTGATATAAAACACAGCTCAGGAGCTACAATGTTAAAAACAAAAAGCTTCATAAGAAGCTCATTCTCAAGCATTTTCAGCTTTGATGTAAGGAAGATATTTTATGTGTCAAAAAGGATCTCCAGTGCTGGGTTTGGCAGCAGTGTTGAGGGAAGGGATTATTCCATGGCTGTGGTTGTACATCACCTACTGAAGGGAAGACCAAAGCTATAATTAGGCCTCTCCCAGCACCATCAGCTTGGGTATCTTTGGATAATTGTTGCAGCCCACATGCTTGTCCATATGTTTTTTTCCCTGAAGGATGATTAATTCTCCTCTTTTTCAATACAATATGTGGTTTATGCAGGGAATGTATCTTTACGAGCAGGAGAATTCCTACGTAACAGGAAAATAAAGCTCCTAATCCTGCCATTGCTCTGGGGACAATCCAGCCCAGCAAATGGCATCGAGGTCTTAATTCTCAGGAGTTGTTTATAGTGAGAGGAGCACCCCAGATAAGGCAGGGCTGCTCAAAATCTGCCATCTGGCCGAGCAGCAGAGCCCGGGGCTTTGGGAAGTTTGAAACAGGGATTGTTTTTAAGGCCTGGGCTTTCCCTCGTGCATTAATACAGTTTGGAGAGGGAGAGCAGCCCCTCGTTGCTGTGGGCTCTGCTCAGGGACTGCACTCACAGCTCTGCCATAAACACCTGGAATTTGGGGTTGGGGATGTGGGGAAAGAATTCCCAGTTTTCTTAAAGTAGGAGCACACTACTTTTCTTAAAGTAGTGCCCTCGTTGCTGTGGGCTCTGCTCAGGGACTGCACTCACAGCTCTGCCATAAACACCTGGAATTTGGGGTTGGGGATGTGGGGGAAATAATTTCCATTTTTTTTTAAGTAGGAGCACAGGAGCCACCTCTAACTTGTTTGATGAAGGCCTCCAGAGCTGTGTTTGCTCCTGAGCAATGCACAAAGCGCTTGGTTAAAGCCTCCAAGCTGTTTTGGAGGTGGCAATTCCGTGCACTCCCTGACCAGCCCACACCCCCACCTGCCCAATGCTCCACCAGCAGGGAAAACAGCTAAAAATTACAGTTATTAGTCACTATTCTCCCCTTCTTCTGAGTCATTAACATCAATTACTAACCACTGCATTGTCAATTAAGACTATCACTTGCTGCTATTCACTGCTAATGTGCTAATTGTCATCAATTTACTGCCTCAATTATGTGGTCATACACTTGCCTCGAGGTATGGAGATGTGATATAAGGATCTGGAGGAGAAACAAGCTCTGCCTGGTTTTAATGCAGGAAAAGAAACCTGTTCAGAGTGAGTCTGAATGTGGATGGAGTTGCAGAATTCTCCTAGGAAAAAAAAAATATTCTCACAGATGATGGTAAATGGGGAAAAAAAAAAATCACAATTTAAACTGAGTGTTTTACAAGACCCTTTTTTATTCCTGACCCTTCCACTGAAAATGTGATGTTATTTCACCTGCAATAGATTTGTGGCTCGTGTTCACTCTGTAATCATGTATATATTTTTGCCTAATTATATCTGATTGCTTACTGCATGTTGTACTTTCTAATGAGCATTGAATTATTAATCTGCTGCCGAGCCTTTCTCAGCATACAAAAGGGAAAGATGTCTGGTGTCATTGAACACAGCCTATTGTATTCCCTTCAAGCAGCAGCAACAAACTTTAGGATTCAGCAGTGTGCCAGATTCTCACTACAGACACAGCCGAGTTCTCTTTGACAGGTTTTAAATAATATGTTTTTGGTATGCTTTATCTGACACTAAGCTGCCCTGAAAATAGTAGAGGAAGTCTGCTAGTGAGAATAAAATCAGACAAACTCCTAAAAAAAAAAAAAAAAGTAAAAAATCCCTCCTGCCTCTATTTTTCAGTCCTTAGGCAAATAACCTTGTAGGCTGTATGGAAGGGTTTGATTTCTTTCATGCAGTTGCTCAGCAATCCAAAGAAATAAAGCAGAGATGCTTATCCAGAGCAAGGGCCCAGGGAAAATGATGGATCTTTTTCCCAGCAAAGGAATGGGGATTTTTTCACCTAAAGTTGTGATGGGCACTTGATTTCCATGTGCAATATTTATCTGTGATGGGGTACTGGGGGTGAAATCCTAATTCAAATCATCCTGGGCACTGGCACACCTTTGGCTCTGACTGAAACATCAGCTTCATTTGAACTGAGTGCCATCAGTTTGGGGTATTTTTTCCATATCTAGATTTTTCTTTTGGTTTTGCATATTTGTTCTCTTATATCTGCTCCCTGACCAAAATTTCTGGAGAAGAACAACCCAACAGAAGCTGCAGCTTCCACACACCTTAACTGCTGCTTGTTGAAATCAGTTTAATATAATAATCACTTCTTTTTGCAAAGATGCTTTTTATGTGAAGTGATTCAGGAATGCAGCTGTCAAAGGGGAGGAGGAGGAGGGAAGCTCTGGGTGCTGAGGTGGGAATGATGCACGGTGGAGGAGTCAGTGTGGGGGCAGCACTCCCCAAACCCCCCCTGTGCCCCCCAAAAACCCAGTGCCAACAAAGCTGCTCCTGCCTGAGTGTCCTGTCCCATGGGGGTGGTGGAGATGAGCTGGGACACCAGGGCAGGCTCTGACCTTGCAAATGCAGCTCAGGAAGTCAAAGCAACCAGCTCGGCACAGCCCAGGGGAACTTTCTGGATCTTTAACAGGAATGCAAAGGCTTTGTTGATGTAGAAACATCTCCCAGACTCCCTAAATTGTGTAAAATTGCATGGCTGTGGTCTAAATTCTCAATTTCTGGCACTACTGGGGAGAATCTCAGAATGATTTGGGGTGGGGGGCACTGGAAATGCCATCCAGTTCCACCCCTGCCATGGCAGGGACACCTCCCACTATTCCAGGAGTCTCCAACCTGGCCTTGGACACTTCCAGAGATCCAGGACAGCCACAGCTTCTCTGGGAATCTGTGCCAGGGCCTCCCCACCATCCCAGGGAACAATTTTTTCTTTCAAATCCTTCATATCTGGTGCAGGAAACTGCAGCCAGGTGAGGAGGTTGGGAGTGTTTTAATGTGACAAATCTCCAGCCCCATGTTCTCCTCCTGATTTTGTTCTCCCAGCTGTAAAGTCCTGCTCCAGGTGTGACAGAGCTTCTCCTTTCCATCCCCACCTGAATTCAATGAAGATGCTGATTTATTTGAACTGTAGCAATAAAAGTGGTGACCCTCTTTTATTAATGACAGGGAAGGGGAGAGATAAACAGCCCATAAATTACATCAGCATCAGCTGCAGAGGGGAACTTTGGACAGAGACAAAAGAGAGGGAAAATCAGCTACTGTGGCTAGAAAGTAACGGGGGATTTTTGGTTAATTCAGAAACATTAATAATAAGAAATTGCCAAAGTCCAAGTTTTTTTTTTTGTTTGGTTTTTTTTTTTTTTTTTTTTTTGTTAAGTTTGAAGGTTTTTTTGGAGAGGGAGAACTTTTCTTCCTCAAACCACCTGCTCTAGTCCTTGAAAATATTTCAAGGAGTTGAATACATCTCTTTTTCCTCTTGAAAACTTCCATCCAGTGTTATTATTTGGGTAGGTAATACCACAAATACAGATGGCATTTACCCTTGCCTTGTCTCCTCCCAATCTGTTCTCTTTTCTGGGTTAATACCTTCTCCCACTCTGCTCTTCTATTTCAACGCAGTGTTTAAAAATAAAATGGCAGATTTCTCTTTGCTTTTCCTCTCTATTTCTTCACATTTATATTTTGACTTTGTTACCTTTGGCTCACCTCATCTGCCTACAGAGAAAGCTTTTTTTGTTTGTTTGTCAGATTCTTCTACACAACTTTTCCTAAAACTCAGAGAAAGCTCTGCTTAAAGAACAACTTTTATGCCTTTCAACCCAATTCATTTTCTCTTAGTACATTTTGCTCTTTATAATTTCAAGATTTATGATTTATAAACAGAACAGAAGCCAGGAGTTAAGGGAGACAAAAACAGGAGGGTGGGGAAAAATAAAATTCCTATATTAGTTTGGGTTTCTGCCTAAAAGGATGACACTGGGTCCATTTTTCTCCAGTACAATGGAAGGTATTGAATTTGGAGATTCATGCATGAACTAAAAATTGGAAGGAAAAAAAAATCAGTTTAGTGAAATTCAAAGCAAGTTCCTACATGAAACTGTGTGGGGACTGGGGGTGTCAGATTGAACTTTTATAGAAATTTTTCCCTTAGTTATTTTTTTTTTTATGACAGTATTTTATTAAAAACTCCACAAGCATTTCAAGAAGAAAATATTGTTCACAGTGTAAAACTTTGAACGTAGCACTTTGAAAGCAGGAGTGAAACTCTTCTGTCTCCTTCCACACATCACCCTGCATTTTGGAAGTGCTCCAAAAGAAATCATCTAAGCCTTTCAAATCATCTTGTTTTACTTTCTTGTTCTTAAGGCATTTTTTAAGCCAGACTCTATTTTGAACACCTTCACTCTCCCTAATAATCATCTGCTTGATGGCTTTACCCCAACTAGAGCAAAAAAATCCAATTCCCCAGCTGCAATTGTGATGCTTCCCTGTCCCAAGAACAGACAAAAAGGTTCCTGCCAGCCTGTGCTGTCATTTGCAAACTCTTTGTCACATTTTGTCACAGCAGGGATCAATATTTGCCACGGTGCCAAGGCGGCAGCTCCATATGCTGCCTCTTTTCGTGGAGGGCATGCCAAAAATAACACTGTGGTGCAGCTCCTGGGGGAGCTGGTGCCATAGACATGGACAAATGGATCTGGTCTCCTCTTAAAACACCCATGGTCACCCTTCTGTTGGTCCCAAAGGCAGGCAGAGCTTTGCCAGGGGTGATGTGGGACTCGCCGCGGGTCCCTGGGTGGGTGTTTGGGTGCTTAACACTGCTCCAGCATTTCTGCAGGCTGATTAATCCACAGAAAGCTTGTGATTATCCCAGTGCTCCCCCTGGGCTCCTCAGCATGTGTTGGTGTCTGGCTGTCTCTTCCAGCATATGTTCTCTCTGTCCCAAACCCATCCCAGAGCGTTTCCGTGGGTTGGGGGTCACTCTGGGGCTGCAGCCTGGGGCTTGGGGGACTTGTGGCAGTGCCATTGTCCTGGTGTGAAGGACAGGTGTCTGCCAAAAAAGGCAGAAACTTCTCTTTGAATTGCAGAATGTAAACCCCCTCCCTCCAAATTATTACAATTTTGAAATTAAGGGGCTCTCAGGCAAAGATATGGGAATTAGGAATAACAGTTCTTTACTAGGAAAATTAAAATAGAAATGCAGTATTACAAAGAACAATCCCAAACCCTGCCAGAGTCAGAATCCAAGCTGACACCCGTCAGTCAGTCAGGGTGTTGGCACAGTCCCATTCCATGGTGGCTGCATCCTCCTGCAGTGGCAGATGTGGCTCAGCTGGAGCAGTGCTCCTGGAGAAGGGGCAGTTTCCTCTGAAGGTGCAGGGATGATGTGGAAAGGTCTGGCTTTCCTCTGGGATCCAGTGGGAAGAAGGTGCCTTGGTGTCCCAAATGTCAGTTTTTCTCTGGGTAGGAAAGGCTTGGCTCCTGCCCTGGCTGGAGCATCTCCCATGGGATGATGGAATTTTATCAGCCATGCCCTGGGACTCACTGGCCATGAACAGGAGATCTCTCCTGGAGGGAGGATGGGCTGTGGGAGAGATAAAGATGATTGCCCAGCTGGTTTGTAACAATGGCCCATTAACAGGAGATATCCCCACAGCAACAGGAATCACTGCCACACCCAGTTTGTAACAATGGCCATTAACAGGTGATATCCCCACAGCAACAGGAATCACTGATTTGTATCCATTAACAGGTGATATCCCCACAGCAACAGGAATCACTGCCACACCCAGTTTGTAACAATGGCCCATTAACAGGTGATATCCCCACAGCAACAGGAATCACTGCCACACCCAGTTTGTAACAATGGCCCATTAACAGGTGATATCCCCACAGCAACAGGAATCACTGCCACACCCAGTTTGTAACAATGGCCCATTAACAGGTGATATCTCCTGGGTGAAGGGTGGGTCATAGCAAAGGTAAAGATGACTGCCCCAGCTGGTTTTTAACACCTGGCCCATGAACAGGAGATCTCTCCTTGGGGGTGGTTCCAACCCTTCTTTTTGCTGCAGCACCCCTCTGTCACTCACCACTTCCTTTTCCTTCTCACAGAAGATGCCAGATGTGCACAAATAAAGCCAAGAGCTGAGTACCTCACCCCAAATTTTGGAGACCAGGGTGTTCTTGGAGCTGTTCCCCTGAGGAATGAGGTTAAACTCTTCCCAGGCAAAGGAAAGAATTGATGGTGACTCAGACTGGGAACAGGATCTCACCAAATCATCATTTTCTCTCTGTATTTTAGTGGTTCCAACCCTTAGCTTGCTCAATCTTTTTCCTTATAAAGTGTTTTTCACCTTTTATTGTTTTATTTCCCAAATATTCTTGATTTTCACCATAATTACTTAACCATCTTCCCACAAAGCAGTGGTCTGGGAACCTCTGACCTCTGGAAATCTCTTCAGGGAGATTATTCTGCAATAGTAACCTGTCAGCCAGAGCCAAACCTCTCTGTGCACTCAGGGACTTGCATCATCCCTGATGTATTAATGTGATTTGACGCCATCATTAAAGCAACTGGAGATGCAGATGTGGAAGGATACGTGCAGACAGAAAATTAAATTGTATAGATCATGAGCATCTCAGGGTTGATTAAATGAAATGAGAGTGCATTTCCTCTTTCATACGGAAAGAGGCTTAACGTTAAAAAAAAACCCTAATCTTTTCTAAGATAAAGTTCATTAACACAATGATTATTCATTTGGCTTTTATAATGATACTGCTGCTTAATCACCAGAACATTGCTTCCTGTGCTCCAGGAGAACCAGCAGGAAGCATTTGAAGAGACAGAGCTGGTGATAATGCAGCAGCAGCCGGGATGGAATCTCAGTGCCTTTCATTTGGAAAGTGAATTCCTGCTCAGGTTTCTAAAACCCCACCCATCAAACAGCAGGAGCTTTAAACCCAACATTAAATTTATACAGCAATGAAGCCTCAGGTTTCCTGTTTCTACACAGTTAACATCTAAGTTTCCTCCTGGGTCCATTTCCATTATTTATTATATTATTTGCCTAGAGTAGCACCCCAGAGGAGCATTGTAATCAGGAGCAGAGCTTGTGTTGGGAGAAATACAGTGCAGTCACTCCAGAGCTGGCCTGGCCTCTTGAGTTTATAATCCTAATAAACAAGGCAAACAGTAATAGAGATACATAAACAAATGCTGGAGCTGGCTGTCTGCTTAATGACTTCCTCTCTCTGCAGTTTCCATTCCCCACCTCGTGCTCCTGCACGCTTCCAAACATTTCTCCCACCCCGGGTCAGGCTGGAGCTCCAGGTTCCTTCCTCCCACTGCTGCAGGGTTTTATTTCACCTTTCCCTTCCCCTGTGCTCATCATTCCTGCCCTTTGTTGGTGCCTTCCTCCACCTCCCTGTCCTGGCAGCTCCCAGGGCTGGTGCCCAGTTTGGGATGGTCCCTCAGATGGCACCGAGCAGTGGCACTGCCTCCTCTCCTGCCTGGCAGTGTTTGAGGCAGGAACTGGGATAATTTAACCCCTCTCTCTTTCCCTGGGGTGTTTTTTTGTCTAATAAAAAGGGTGGAATGTGTGGGGGAGTGTGGAGGAATAAAGGAAGGAGGTGGGAGATGCCTCCAAAGAAAGAGGGAATGTTTGGAAGGCAATCACAGGGGATTTTAGAACCTGTTGATGTTGTAAATGTAGGGCAGCTTGATTTCTACCCATTAATTTAAATGAATATTGAATTTCCAACTGCAGCTATTTTCTTGTATTGAGGCCACATGGGAATCTGAGGTGTTCATGCTCTGGTGAAGTTCTCTGGATTCTTTTTACCTGACAAGAAATGAAAGACAGACATTTGCTGGATTTTTCTATTCCTTAGACCACTTCCATGACCTTTTTGCTTTTAGGACTTACCTCAGCCCCTACATATTTTTAATAATAATTATTTTTATAATAATTATTTTTATAATTATTTTATAATAATTATTTTTATAATTATTATAATTATTATAAAAGTATAATTATTTTTTTATAATAATGTTTGCAGGCACCCTTTTCTCCACAGTGAAAGCAAATGCCCCAGGAGTCACACAGGCTTCCACTCACCAGCAGAAGGGCTCAGAAAATACTCTGTCCTTCAGGCTGCTGCTCACAGGCATTTGTTTCCTTATTTTCACTTCTGCAAGAAAGGGAAGTCCTATAAAGAACATTATTCTTGTTCACAAATATAGGGCCAGGGGAACTGGAGCAGCCCTGAGCATCTGCACCTTGCTGGAAGGGCTGAAATCAAAGGGGTTAGGCAGAGGCTGAAGGAAGAGGAGCTCTGAGTGTCCCTGGGCATTCCTGGTGTGCTCTCAGCAGCCTCCTCCTGCTTGTTCATCTGCGTTTTGGCAAGCAGGAGCACACAGCCCTTCCCCACAGCCCTGCTTAGTGCTTTGTTCTGCTCTGGGTGGTTCAGCACTGCTCTGACACTGGGTGGGACAGACAAAACCTGCTCTCATCAGCCTGGGATCCTGCTGCTTTCCCCAAAAGTCTGCTGGATGTAACATGCACGAGAAGGGGGATTGGGAAGTGCTTTGTTTTGCCTAAAATTTCCTAAAGCAACTCACATTCCATTTGTGTCATCCACCCTTAATTCCCTGGGGAGAATTTTGTCGTTCTCAGTAGGGGCAGTGAGATCTTTTCTTCCTCCTACCTGCTCAGTGCAGCAGAGAGAAAGCTGGATAAAAACAATCAGGGAAAATATAGCAACACTTCTGCTCTAGTAGGAGCTGTTGTAATCCAAATTAGCTGATAAAAGCTCTCTTGAGAGTGATTTGCGATTGAAGTCCACAAAAAAATGGTTAAAAGGTTACATCTGAAAGCAGAATTTATGAAATTATTGCTGCACGATTGCATCTGGGAAGATCAGGTTTAACACTCTGCCTTGTTCTTCCCATCTCCCCTCAGATCCTTCAGTATCCATCTTTTAGAAGTGCCAAAGGAATGTGGTAGCATTTTTAAATTAAGCTCAGGTATGCAAACAGCTCTGATCCTTCTGCCTCCACAGCCACGTGCATAAGGAAATGAAAAAAACAAAATTACTACAGGTCACTGTTTCTGCATTTAATTTTCTATTTGTTTGTTTGATAAGACTTCCCAGTCAGATGCTCTGGGCACTCCTGGCTATTAATTGCAAACTCAGCATGCCATGCAATTAAGGGAAACAAAACAAACAAAAAAGCTTCAAAACTAGATGGGGAAACAGGAAAATCACAAAAGCAAATAGGAAAAATCACGATGTCTGTTTCCAAGAACTGCAGACATCCCCAAGCTCGTGTGCTGGCTCAGGATGGGGCAGGGATCCCCCCTTGCCCAGCCCTGGCAGGAGAGGAGAGGGGAGCAGGCAGCACCAAAGCACAAATGTTCTTCCAATCCAAACAATCCGCTCTCAACTTCAACGAGAATTTTGCTCACAGGCAACTTTTGCTCCCAAGACATCTCTTCCATAGTTCTTACAGCATAAATAGCCCCTCATTGTTCAGTTTTAAAGAAAATAAATGATGCTTTCAGCCCAGTCCTTTTCATTGCCTGTGACTGATATCAGCAAAGCACTGGTGCTGGTTATGTCTATGGAGATACAGCCTTGCAGTGCAGATGTGTTATTTAAATTACAATGCTGGGAATACATTTGTGTCAGTAGCTTTCCATCTCCTGCACCAAGCACTGAAGTTATGAGGGAAGAAAGCCCTGTTTTTTCCTGAGCACCACTGTATTTTCCTCTTTTCACAAGTCAGTTTGTTACATCTGAAGAGCTTACTCATGCATCCCCATCCAGTTCATTTTTATTACAGCTCTGTGTTTGTTATAGATAAGCTCCAAGGATGCAGCTGAAAGCTGGGCTCTTTCCAGTTTCCATGTATTTTTTTTTTTTTCCCAAGGTTTTAATCGTTATATAACATTGTGTTATGACACAACCTCCCTCTCGTTGAAAGAAAATTGCTAAACTCGGTTTATCGAATGTTTCAAGGGTACAAAGTTCAGATAAGAAAAGTTGAGATAGTAATCAAAAATGTCAGTGAGAATTATAAGTTTCTGGAAGTAGAAAAAGGTGTTTCTTCTATTTCTTTCCTCTTTTCCCCCTTTTTCCTTACAGTATTCTGTTTTCCCAAACACTCAATATTTGGGGGAATCTCTTTTTCATGGACTGTTCCTCTTTCCCATCCCTTTTAAAAGCTAAAACCTGGCAGGTGCAGGCTCTGTAGAAGTAGCCAGTGGTCATTTTTGAGTGGCCATTTTTGCACCTGCTCCTGAGTGCCCAAATTTGAGTTACTTGCAGAAGACAAGGGATGCTTGGCCCTGATGAGTAACACCAGAGAGGGCATATCCAGAGATTTATTTTTGAGAGGCACAGACCCAAAGAGGAGCCAAAAAAAAAAAAAAAAAAAAAAAAACCACAGGGAAATGCTTGTTAAATATTAGGGTGAAAACAGCCTTTGCATTGAGGGTATTGGACACTGGGACAGGCTGCCTTGAGGGGATGTGAGCATTCTGCAGCTGAAAATGATCAGAATTCAGCCCAAAATCAAGCTGGCCCTTCTCAGGGTGCTGGGGGTGGACAAGACAACCCCGAGGTCCCTTTCAACCAAAACTGTCCCATGGTTTTAATGCCTGGTGAGTCTCTCTCCACATGAAGCAATTATTTAGCACCCACAGAACACAATATTGGTAATTTCAATCCTTTTTTCCCTTCTGCACCTCTTTTCATCTACACAGTCATTCTTCCAGATCAATCATGTCTTGCTGTCACAGGAGACAATCATTGTCATCATTTACAGAAAGAATCAGCATAATTCTGAATGTTTCACACCCTAAAAAAGGGGAGGATGGCAAAGTTGTTCTTCTGTCCTAGAACTGAACTGCCACTCCTGCCAAATCTCACCCACGGGCAATTAAGGATTCATCAAACAGAAAACTCACATTCCTCTGGGGTTCCAAGTGAATTAGTGAAATGTGGATGTCATGATATCTGTCAAAGATGGGAAAAGTGATTGTGGCATTATGGGTTACTGACAGAAATCAAGGACCAGTTCTTCATCATTTCCCTCCTGCTAATTAACTGGATTATCCCTGGTGCCATTTTGGGGGATGGTGGGATGGGAATGGTCTCAGGATATGCTGGAAGGAAAGCTCAGGTGTTCAGAAGGGCTGAAGGAAAAAGGGTTTGTGATGATATTTCCCAAGTGATCTCATCCATTGGGTGTCACAGGCAAAAAAAAAAAATGACTCAAAAGGCCAGACAGCAAATGTCCTGTGTGATGGAAATCATAATTTCTCTACACTGGTAAATTCTCCAGGATCAGATACAATTATGTCATTTACTTGGCCTGCAGGGATCACCCAGGTAACAGGAAAAAAAAGGAGAAACCTGCAGGTGATTTTGGACACCCCTCAGATCCCATCCCTTTCATTGAGGAGCTGGAATAGAAATGCCAGTGATTCCTTGGACAGTTATTGTTTGGGGGTTTTTTTGGTTTTTTTGGTTTTTTTTGTTTTTTTGGGGTTTTTTTTGTTTGTTTTTTTTGTTTTTTGTTTTTTGTTTTGTTTGGGGCTTTTGTTTTTTGTTTTTTTTTTTTTTTTTTTTGTTGTTTGTTTGTTTTTTTGGTGGTTTTTTTTTTTGTTGTTTTTGTTTTGTTTTGGTTTGGTTTGGTTTGTTTTGTTTTGTTTTGTTTTGTTTTGTTTTTAATCCCAAGTAGCCAAGGAATAGTTCTAATTATCCCTAGATATCTGATTTTTTACTGGAATCCCACTGCCCAAGCTGGTTGTTCATCCAGCAGGGATCAGTGAAGGCTAAAATTTTCCAGCCAGAGCAGGAATTCTCTGAATGTGACTGTGAATGTGAATTCTCTGGATATTTCAGCCCTCCCAGGTCTGACTTCTGTAGTGTAGCACGGCCAAGTGAAGGCTGAGGAATGGAAACATCAATATTTTCTTATTGCCATGCTCATTTTAGCCAGGACAACACTAAATTTTAGTTTCTTTCTCTCATCCCAGCTTCTGCTATGTTTTACTCCTTTTCCTGCTCTTTCTCTTCTTTATTGAATCTAAGAGGAGCAATAAAAGACAGGTGAGAGATAGGAAAAGGAGAATTATCCCAGAATACCAAGATATTCTGAGATTCTGTGGGTCTGGTTCCTATTTACACCATTGAAATCTGCAATCCAGTGGTTGAAATCCAGCTGAAGAACAAAATTCAAGGAGAACCTGAGATGATTCCTGTTCTTCTTCTATTATACATGAATTCTTCAGTGGTAAATAGACCAAAAAAAATGGGTAAAGCTAATTTGATAATTATAAGTTAATAAAACTTTGACACTGCTTACCCAGAAGTTGGTAACCATAGATCTGCTCTGTTTAAGCAGTTTAAATACATAAAACTGTTAATTACTAATGCAAATTCATAGTGGAGGAAATGAGGGTGCAGTTACACCAAGAGAATAAATGTTACATTTTTCCTGCAAACAATTTTTAGTTCCATAATTTTAAGAAAGTGCAATATTGAGCTGTGCAAAATCATTATGGGGCCTTTTGGGTATAGAACTGAGAGTTGAAAACCAGTTATGTAAAGATGTTTATGGACTGGCAAGGAGGATTAATTAGAGCCTTAATAAGGCCTAGGGTGAGGATTTTGACAAATCACCAGAGAAATTGTACTGAGCCCTGGGGCAGGGTCTAAAGCAGGCCTGAGACACATATATATAAATATTAATATATATCCAAATTTTTATTATATATTTTATATATTTATTCTTATTATATAATTTTTTAAAATTTTTATTTAATATAATATATGTTTTTTTCTGGTTACTTGGGGTTGGAGGCCTGGATTTGCAATATCTTGGCAGCTGAGGATCTGAGACAAGAGTTTGCTCTGTTATAAAAAGTGGGGCTGGAATCTCTGCAGACAGAAGAACAAATTCCTGCAGCTCCTAAATTCTCTCCTAAGATTTCAGGGTGATATCACAAATCTACCTCCCAGCTCGCTGTGCCTCCCTGCATTTCACTGAGTTTACACACAGCCAAAATTAAAATGTTACAAGAGGATGAGAGAAACAAAGTGAACTGCAAGGCCTGAATATTTGATATCCTAATATTCATTAAGAGGCCGTAATTATCTGATTGCATCTATTAATTCTGGCACATTACATTGCTTCAGTCTTTATACTCTACATAAATTTTATGCCAATTAATTAAAATAAAAAAAGGAAATGGGTTTTGTACACATCCTTTATTCTGAATTCTTTGTTCCTCCTACCTGGGTGTGTCTCTTTCAGGGAGGGGGCTGGGATTTATTGGGAACCAGGCATCTCCCAAGTGGGATGAACTCTTGGGAAATGAGACAAAATAAAAAACAAAAAGGAAAATATTTCATGTCTCATATTAATATTTCATATTAATACTAATAATTAATAATTATAACAGTACCATAATATATAATGCATTATGATATATAAAATATATGTTATTATAATAATATTTATATTATTCCACTTTTGATATTAATAAATGAGCTCCTAAAAAGAAACATCTTCACCCTGAAATTAAGGATTTGGGGCATCTTTGATAATCCAGTTCACCCATGGCAGGAAGTGGAAAGGAAAAAGCATCTTGGAAGAATATTGGAGACCCTTGAGGCTGAGGAGGGATTTCTTCAGTTCATGATTAGTTGCCTTTGAACCAGGAGAATCCAAAGAAAAGCAAATAAAAGTCAGGGTTTCCCAGGGAAACCACTGCAAACTGGATTCAGCACTGTGCAAAACCAATATGAAACATTTAAACCAAAATATTTATAATAATTATATATATGCATGCAGATATCTATAAATCCCTGCACATAATGATTCATTCAGACTAATTAGTTCTTATAGAAAGATCTGAGCTTTTTGGTCTGTGTTCCCACATGGATTAAATGGGGATAATAATTCTTTTGTGCTAATTGTAACGAGCGTTGGAGGAGAGCCATGGAATTGTGAGATTTTATTCATTATTTTCTAGGAATCTTGGCCAGCCCTGAAGTGCAGCCACCAAAGGGGTGGAAACATGGTGGGAAAACATTTTTTGTCTTCAGCCCTACCTGGCACAGCATTTCAGATAAGGACATCCAAAAAAACATTTTTTATTTTCCTGATAAACCTCAGGGGAAAAATAGATAAGAAAATTGTCAGATCTGTGTTTATCAAGGGCTGAATGTGATTGCTGCCCTTACATATAATTTGTTCATTTATGTCACAACCTGCTGGACAAATATATAATTTCAGTTCACATTATCATTGTCACAAATATTAAATAGGTCTCAATAATTTAGCATTTTTGCAAGGTCTCTGTATATTTTATTTTTATATTTTATTTTTTATTTTTTGTTTATGTATTTTATTTATAAATATTTAATACTTATATATTACCAGGTCAGAAATTACAGCAATGGCTCAGTGAAAAAATCTCTGAAAGAGAGATGTAATCTGTGCTCTAATATTTATATAAAATTCAGGAAATCAGCTTCCCTTTCAAAAATACTTTGGATATCTTTCTGAACACAGGTGAAGTGATAATCAGTGGATTTTATATCCAAGATTTGTTAGCTTTAGTGAATTGGATTCCAATCCTATCCATGTGTACAGTCCCTGGGTTGGGTTCCAATTTGGATTTCTTTGCAGTAGCCCATTTTTAATTCATTTTCTCTTTGTTCTGACTGAGAATCCTTACAAATATTCCTATTTACAGAGGTATTTAGGACTCACAGTGAAGAAATAACCCCAGATCTGCTTGGCAGCCAATGGAACCCTGTGGAAGGAAATCCTGCCACATCAGAGCTTCTCTCTTTGCCCTGTTCTTTCAGCTCCAAACTTGCTGTGTAGTCCTTGCAGTGGAAAAGCAGGAAATAATCATTTTGTGGGAACATTTTTAGGAGCTGCCCGTCAAAAAGATGGAGATGAGGGGACCTGGGTTCTAACAAACCTTCCCTGGCACTTAAATAAAACAGAGTTGTAGTTAAGTCAGTCAATAGCACTTGGAAAGAACGAGAGGAAACCTCCTTGGAAGCAGCATTAATTCCTCTGGCACTGACACTGTTTTGCCATTTATTTTTCGATTTGGAGATTAAAATGAGAACACCCAAATAGATAAAATTGAGACAAAGATAAGAGGGGGATATCCAGCAGGAAAGGAGAGCATCACGTAGCTCATTCCCTCTTTGTCTGCACAGGTCAATACTTTCCCTTTCCAACAGCACACAAAAGGAAAGTCTCAGGAGCCTTAAATTACTTCTGCAGTCTTTACAGAGCACCTCTCCAAAAGCAAAATAAATGGGCTCTGCTGGGCAGCCAAAAGGAAAAGCCCATCTCAACACATTTTGTTCTGCTCAACACAAAATAGCCCCATCCCAGCTCAGGCCTTGCCTGGCAGAGGATTTAGGGCTGAGAGGGAGGGGTTGGGCAGCTCCTGGGGAAAGCAGGGCAGGGAGGGGGTTTGGGGAGGAACAGTGCTGCAGGCTGTGGGAAATGGGAATCTGCAGGAGATCCTCAGCCCAATGCAGCCCAAGATGGGGAGGTCAGTGGATTTGCTCTCAACTTGTGTTGGGCAATCACAAAGGGGAAAAAAAAATGATCCAAAGAGAGAGGAATGAGTTGGGTGAGCAACAGTGGAGTCCTGTGAGCTCTGTCTTTGTCTTTTTTTATTAGAAATGATGCTGTCTTGGTCTGGCAGCTCAGTTTAGAGCATTGCATAAACAGTCAGGTTTGTATTAATGGTTTTGAGTCTTAAATTGTAAAAAAATCCAAACAAAAACCAACCAAAAAAATACCCAAAAGCCCCACTCCAAATATGGAATGGATAGATCAGATTCCCCATAATTTTTATGGGACTTTTAAAAATTTTCTTTAAAGGCCAACTAAATTCAGCTGTAGCACCTGTGGGCTTCACATAGGGCAACCAAACAAGAAGTCCAAATAATCACTGGTATAACAACTCAGAAGTCTCCAAAAACCAGGCTTTTGTGACCTCAAATACACCCACATCCAAAAAGTCCTCTGAGAGACAGTGACAAAGGTGGCACTTTAAAATTTAAAACTGTTCTGTGATTTTCTGATTCTTCAATCAAAAGGCAAGTGACCTCATTGCTGCTGACTTTTCCCCTTAGGGTGGAACCAGCACTAAATGGTTTCTAGAGGTGTGGCTGGAAGCCCAGGAAGGTCAGCTGCCAGGTCAGGAAAGCACAATTTACCTTAGAAAATCAAAATTTTGTTGAGTACCACTGTGCAGGACAAGTCCATACAACTAAAAGCAGTGCAGTGAGACAGCCCAGGCAGAACTCAATGAAATAAAGATGAGCTCAGCTGCAGTTACTCATTTTTACTGGAGGCTTCAGAAATAGGACCTCATCTAGTGATCAAATCAACTTTCTGCATGAATTTTATATTAAATTTAATCAATTAATGGCGTTTCTTCTTCTTTTTTTTCTTTTTTTTTCTTTTTTTTTTTTTTTTTTAATTTTTGCCAAGGACCAGCAGAGCAGAATTTTACAGGAGTCCCCAAGCTACTTTTTTAATGCTGTAGAAATAGAGCAAATCAGGAGGCACGGGCTTTTTTTAATTGTTAACTAACACTTTTAAAGGCACAGAATTGGCTGCATGGGAGGTATTTCATCTCAATTGAGTGTGTAATTCCTTATCCTAAGGCTCAGTATCCTTGGAGTGGTCAGCTCAGAGCAGCCAGGGGAGGCAGTGCAGTTCCAATAATTGCTTTTTGAGTGAAGCCAGTGGCTGGGACTCTTTAACTTTCCATTTAAAGCTCAGATGAAACCATCCCTGCACAGCTCCCACTCTCTAATCTGCTCCACTTCAGTGCTGGCTCCTGTTTTACAGCTGAGCCTTTGAACTGGGTGTGAGAGGGACAGAAGGTGTCCTGTGCCAGGGATGATGGCTGCTGGGGATGCAGGAGCTCTGCTGGCAGGGAGCAGGGACAGGGGTGATTCCTTTTTTGCCATTCTTTGGGTGTGGGATGCCCTGTGATCCTCCCTCTGTCTGTGATTCTCTCCATGGCAGGACAGACATCCCTGTGGTGCTCCTGATTCCCCCTCAACCCACATCCATCAAATGAGCCTCAAAGAGATGAGGTTTCCATGGAGGAAAGAATTCCTTGAAAGGCTGGACTGGGAAGAGCTGCTGGGGCTGAGGTGGAATCAGGGCAGGGCTTTGCTGGGATGAGCTCCTGGAGCCTCTCCTGCTCCAGCACCTGGAGGAGAGTTTGGGGACCTGAAAGTTTTGGGACTCAAGTGATGTGATAACAACGTGACAACTTCCCAACGTGGCTGTGATGCCTCAAGTTTTAGTTTTTCTATTTCCCAGACTCTGCCCTGCATTGGTGTGTGACTCTGAGCTCCATATAAAGTGTCACAAGGTCTCCTCCCAGCTCAGGCACACAAAACAATCCTTCTCCAGCCCAGAACCAAGGACAGCACTGCAGCTTCAGCCCCAAAAAGTGCCAGCAGAGAGAATTGAGGAGAGAATCTGAGAGGGTGGGACTGCAGAACCTGGAGCTGGGATTGGGCAATGAACCCCAATGTGGAAATGGACCAAAACTGATAAAAGTGTGAAACTCCTGACTCTGGGTCTATCTTGGGTGTATCCATGGCCAGGCTCTTGCACTGCCCAAGGGGAATCCTTCAAAAACATTTTAATAAATCCCTGCTTTATTGCTTTAACTCTGCCCAGCCTCTGCTCCAGGCAGCCTCTCAAGGCATCAGTTGTGACTGTCATTCCCACCTGCAAAACTTTTTAGAGAGTTTCATGAGGATTTTTCCCCCCTAAATGTAACAATTTATGATCTTCTTGCCTGGCTAAGGTGTGACATCACACCAAAATACCCCAGAAGTTCGAGGGAAAAAATAATCAGTAATATTTCAACCTGCTCTTCAAAGATCTCTGAAATCCTCTTGCTTCCCTTGGATTGGATAATTGTGATTTTCATACACAACGAATTTGGCCATCACCATGAGGATGAGGGAAAAACCTCTTCTACAGAGGGGCTTTAGTTTTGGAAAGAAATGCAGAGAATTGTGACAGCTGTAACAGGTCCATGCAGAGAGACAGATGCTTTCAATTCAGTTGCTCTGAATTTTTTATATTCTCCTTACACTGCTTCAGGTGCCTGGATGGAAGGCACTGTTCCCACTGGAGTTTTGGTGCCAATGTGATAAGAACATGAGGACTGATCATGTACACTTTCCTCATAATTTATTTATAACCACTTAATTAAGTTATTATGGACTCTTTTCTTACTGGCAGTGAGGATGAAATTAATTTTCTTAGCTTTTCCTTCGTAGCCAGGATCTCTGACTAATCATTTCTCTGCTAAAACTGCTCTTTTTCAAAGAGCATTGTATTGTCCACAATAAATTCTGGGATGACCAATTCAAAACCCACCCCGGGTAAAGCTGCACCAATAGCAAAGCTTCTTTTTTAAAATTTATATTCAATTCCTCTGGCAATGTCCCTGCTGTATTTCCTTGCTGCTTCTCTTTTATGAATTGCAAGACACAAAAAAAAAAAAAAAAAAAAACAAAACAAAAACAAAAAAATACCAAAAAAATAAACTTTTTGTTTGTTTTTACTTTTCTTTTCTTGTGTGTCTCTTACCTGTTATAAGTCTCCCTTTAAGACTTTTTCTCCCAAGACCTTTTTCCTTTAATTATTGCCACTTATGGGTCAAGAAGTACAGGGTGAAGCCTCTGACAGAAGGTTGGCACCTCCTTTGCCAACAAAAACTGTCTTGGGAAGGACAGAAACCCTTAGATTTGCTTCTTTGGACTCCCCTACCCACATGGAAAACATCCAGCTGCTAAAGATGATAAAAAAAGAGAAACATCTCAGTTCTTGAAAAAACAAACAGGAGAGTTGACATTCACTGAGTACTTTAATGCCTCATTTATTCTGAATGGGACTCCTCAGTCGCTGCCAAGAAAAGCTTCCAGGTTTTAGGGCTAATATTTACAGGTTTTCTCCTTCCTTTACACAGTGTTTATCTAAAAGCAAGGATTCCCTCTGGGTTTTCCAGATTTCTCCATCCATTTGCTCTCTGTTACATCATTCCCACCCACCCCAGTGTGGTTTTGTTTTCCCCCTTGTCCCAGCTGGGCTCAGATTAAGCCATCCATCAGTTTATCTTCTGTTTGGCAAAACCACCACACTTCTTAAAATATTTGTTCAATACCACGGTGAGAGGAGGTTCATAATCCTCTGACCTGCCTTGTGAAATATTAATAAGAGAAATCACTTTGTAAGGGGTGAAAGCTTTGCTGTTTTTTTTTTTTTTTTTATTTATTTTCACTCAGCAAGCTCTCCCAAGAACAGCAGAAAATAGAAAGAAATTTCGTCGCTCCCAACCTGACAAAACCCAGTAACCAGCAGGGACCTTTTTTCCTGCAAAACATTCAGTATTCATCCACTTACAAGCAAATAAATTAATAACAAGTGTCTTGCAAATATAGTGTTTAAACCTTTCAAGTACAGAGGGCATAAAGCCAGTTCCTATTTCCTCATTTGGAAATTCTACCTTGGTTGGAAAGCCAGGATAAAACACCCCAGATTATCAAAATACCAGGCACTCCTATGATTTCATTTCCTGTAATCTCACTGTATTTTCCCCACAATCTCTTTTTTTTTTCTTTTTTTTTTTTTTTTTTTTTAGATTTTCTCCTCAATCTCAAGTTCATAAATAGATTTTTACCTCTGCAGGTCTCGTGGATGTTAAATCCCTCAAGGTGATGCCACCATAACCTAACACTTGATTTTAAAAGTAGGATTGTGCTTAAAACCAATCTTGATCATTGTCTTCATGATATAAATATTAATGAAAAACACACTTAATGCAAATATTTAACACTATAAAATACTGGGAATGAGATGTTGATTAGACAGCAAATGTCTAAATATTTTTTTAATTCAAATATGTTTGCTGAGTTTCTACAAAATGTATTTGTTGGTAATGATTTTCTGAGCAGTTCTGGAGTTTTCAAGAAAGTAGTTTAGGATTAGGAACGTTGAGATTTTCAAGAACCCTTTTTGGATAAGCTACTTTTGCTTCAGGGTCTCATCCTGGATTTGTGGTGCTTGCCCAAGGGCTGCATCACTTTTGGTATCAGAGAATTATTTAGGTTGGAAAAGAGCTCCAAGGTCATGTTCAGCCAATTGGCTTTGGTTTGGAGTAGCATTGGTTTGGTTTGGAGTGACATTGGTTTGGCTTGGAGTGACACTGGTTTGGTTTGGAGTGACATTGGTTTGGTTTGGAGTGACATTGGTTTGGAGTGGCACTGGTTTGGTTTGGAGTGACATTGGTTTGGTTTAGAGTGACACTGGTTTGGTTTGGAGTGACACTGGTTTGGTTTAGAGTGACACTGGTTTGGTTTGGAGTGACATTGGTTTGGTTTGGAGTGACACTGGTTTGGTTTGGAGTGGCATTGGTCTGGAGTGACATTGGTTTGGTTAGAGTGACATTGATTTGGTTTGGAGTGACACTGGTTTGGTTTGGAGTGACATTGGTTTGGTTTGGAGTGACATTGGTTTGGTTTACAGTGACATTGGTCTGGAGTGACACTGGTTTGGAGTGACATTGATTTAGTTTAGAGTGGCATTGGTTTGGTTTGGAGTGACACTGGTTTGGTTTGGAGTGGCATTGGTCTGGAGTGGCATTGGTTTGGTTAGGGTGACATTGGTTTGGTTTAGAGTGGCATTGGTTTGGTTAGAGTGACACTGGTTTGGTTTGGAGTGACACTGGTTTGGTTTGGAGTGACATTGGTTTGGTTTGGAGTGACATTGGTTTGGTTTAGAGTGACATTGGTTTGATTTGGAGTGACACTGGTTTGGTTTAGAGTGACACTGGTTTGGTTTGGAGTGACATTGGTTTGGTTTGGAGTGACATTGGTTTGGTTTAGAGTGACATTGGTTTGATTTGGAGTGACACTGGTTTGGTTTGGAGTGACACTGGCTTTGTTCCAGTGTCCCTGACCCCAAAGCCACCAGCAGGACCCTGGTGCAGGAACAGCAGGTGAACGTTTGAAGGTTCTCCAGGGCTCTCAACTCCATATCTATACACAGATCACAATTTTAATCCCAAATTTGCCTGCTGAGCTGGCTCCCAGAGCATCCAAACCCCCTCTCCACACGCTGCCAGCTCACCAGCATCCTGCTGCTCCCCCTGGCTGCTGCTGGGCCACCATTTGGGGAGATACACCCAAAAAAACCTGAGAATTCTCAGCAGAGAATGAACAAATGGAAAGGTTTCCTTACAACTCACAGTGTGCTGACTGCCTTAATGGCACTCTCATTGAAAGTTCTTGCTGGGAAATGCTGGTTTGGAATTCTCTGCATTAATAATTAGCTTCTTTGGGAAGTTATTTATAGGAAGTGTTGCTCTGGTGTCACTCCATGCCAGACAAAGACAGAAAGTGCTCTTACAGGTATGTACACACAGAGAAAATTTTTTTTATTATCCTTTACAGAGAAGGAAAACCCAGAGAAGTCCCTCGTCCTGCCAGAATTCCAGCAGGGAAATGAGTGACCTGAGTGCTGGAAGGGAAATCTCCTCCCAAAGCTTTCAGAGTTTGCCTGAGACATGGGAAAAGCTCCCTGACCTCTCCCCATGCTGCAAAAAGCTTTGTTTCCCAGCACTGTTGGTCTGGGGTCTTTCTTTAAGTGCATATGAACATAGAAATTAAAAAATACGAGGTTTAGTTCATTAATCTGGGGCAGGAAAAGCCCATGGAAAGCACAGAGCAGTGAAATCAATCCCTGAGGGGAAGGAAGGAAGGAAGGAAGGAAGGAAGGAAGGAAGGAAGGAAGGAAGGAAGGAAGGAAGGAAGGAAGGAAGGAAGGAAGGAAGGAAGGAAGGAAGGAAGGAAGGAAGGAAGGAAGGAAGGAAGGAAGGAAGGAAGGAAGGAAGGAAGGAAGGAAGGCATCAATCCTAATTCCTGTTTTCCAGACAGACCCTAATATATGTGTGTATATATATTTACATATATGTGTATATGTATATATATTTATGTATGTATATATTTATATAAAAATATATTTATATATATAAAAATATATTTATATATAAATATATTTATATATTTATATATAGCTTAGGATAAGGCTTGTGACTATAAATATAGAAAAAACCCCAGTGAAGCTGAGACCCTCCAAATCTTTGCTCCCTTTCCCATCCCTCTGCAAGCCTGTGCTGGTTATTCCTGTTTCCTTTTTTCCCCTGGACACAAATGCTTTTAATTCCATCCTGGAAGAGGCCAAGATGCTTCCAGGGGAGCAACCTCTGTGCCTCCTCCTAGACACAGTCACACAGAACAAAGAGAAGGCAGAGCTTGATAATAATAAGTAATTATAATTATAATTAGCACATATTTAGTGCTTTTCATTTCCAAGGCACTGTACAAATATTAGCTAATGAATATTTGGTAGGCAAACATTTTGAGCTTCTGGAAGGATTATTATAAACCATGAAGAAAATACAATATTTAGCTGACTTTTTCTCCCTGCTACATTTGCAAGGTTATTATTTGCTACACCTGTAACTTAATCATGGCAAGGCATTTTGTATTTGTTATTTTTATAGTATTCAAATACTGGTGTCTTTGATTGGACTTTAAGGATTTGGAGGGTAGAAAATAAGCTCTTTGAAGGATTTTTTACAAGAAAATAGTGTGAACAATGTGGACAAACATTGATTTTGTGGGGGCAAATATTTTGCCCACACTTTTCCCACTTGTTTTAGTGGGAATATGAGCAGCTTTGGGTCTGGAAGGATCCTCCCATGTGCTCCCATGTGCAATGACCCAATATCACCAATACCCTGATGTTCTGCCTCAGGCTGACACGAGGCTCTCCAATCAATTTGGCAATTTTGGGGATGCTGAGCAGCCATTTAGGACAACTGCTCTAGTGGGAGGGCCCATCCCATGGCTGGATTTCTGGGATTCCCACTGGGAGGCTGCAAAATGGAATGGGCACATTCAAAGCAGATCTTTGTAGAGATATCCCAAATCTTGGGGCAGAGACTTCTCTTTTATCATGGATGGAATTGTTTGTGCTTCATGGTGCTGGTGATGAGGAATTGCACAGGCACAGTGACTGCACCCAAACCTCTCAGAAGATCCAAAAACTCTTTGAGGTTCAACCACAAGTGTTCTCTGAGCCAAACCCCTCAGATTTAAATATTCTGCTGTGCACAGCCAAGCTCTTCTAATGAGCTTCTCTTGATGTCTGTAATTGCTCCTGTCTTTCCTTGTCTTTGTCCTTGACTTTGAAGTTTGGAGTCATCACCTCGTGCAAATTCCCTTTTGCAGCACAATTCCAAACCAGTGGTTCCTGTTTGTTTTGTGCCTTTTGGAAGCTCACACACTCTCATCTCTGCTTCCCAAATCTCCCCACTTTTGGCACCTGCATGAAAAGCTTTCCTCACATGAAGTGATTTGGGTGTGATTTGAGCACTCAGCTCTCTCTTTCTTCCCTCACCTTGTCTGCTCCAGTTTGTGCTTTCAGCAGCAGTTGGCCACTGGATGAATCTTGCTCCTTAAATTCTGCAGATCTCGTGTGATCTCTGTGTTAGTTTCCCTTCCAATTGCTTCTCCTTGCACAATATGCACTCAGCAGCTGCTTCTGCCACTGCCTCTGAAGGCAGAAGTGATTTCTTCCTCCTGCCAATTTTCCACTTTCCTCTCCTCTCAAGGCTTGATCTTGTTGTGTGCTTTAAAGTCAGTAATAATATAGTGTGTGTGACATGTTCCTGAACTGGGGATGGAACGAGCAACAAGGAGAGAGCAGCCAAAATATTTAATAACAAACTGGGATATGCACTGGGCTTGGCAGCCCAGGGAAATGCACAGGGCTGGAAACAGCACCCAGCTCTGCCAAGGGGCAGCCCAGAGCCCAGGAACCAGCCCAGGCAGAGAGGGATTGCATGGGGAACCAGGCACAGAGGTGCATCTGGTTTTGGGACTTTTCATAATTATTTCTGGTTGACCAGAAGTTTAGTTATTGGCAATTATCACAGCACAAAAAAGTAATTTTCCACATATTTTTAATAGGAAACCTGGTCTAATTTGAAGGGATGGTTGAAGTTTTAGAAAATTCAATGTCTTGGATCTTTGCTTCCTGTCTCAAAGGGGTTTGACACATTTGGAGGTTACAGTCTAAATATTTTACCTCCTGTTTAGGGTGTAAACTTTTCAGGCTGGGACAGCTTCTACTCTTCATGGGGAAAATCAAGAATACATTGGAATTTATGTTATTTGGTAGCAATAAGTAATTGGGAAGAAATTCTTCCCTGGGAGTGTGGGCAGCCCCTGGCACAGGGTGCCCAGAGCAGCTGTGGCTGCCCCTGGATTTCTGGAAGTGTCCAAGGGCAGGTTGGACACCCTGGGACAGTGGCAGGGGTGGAATGGAATGAATTTTAAGGTCCCTCCCAAGCCAAACCATTCTGGAATTTTATATTGTGTAAAACCAAGGCACACATAGGATGGAAACTGATTTTCTCTCTGACTTTACATATAAGGTTTACCTCATAGAAAAATTAGTTTATTCAGTGAATCCCCAGTTTGATGTAAAAGCCTTCAGGTGCAACATTCTTACAAATAATCTGTCACAAACAACTGAACACTTGAATTTTCTATAGGGATAGAACTGAATGCAAACAGAAAAAAGATGTAGCTAACCAAAAATCAAACCTGAGTGGTGTGTGTGTGGCTTTGTGGCTGTTTTAACACATAGATTAATTTTTCCCAATATTGTCATTTCTCTGGATGTCACCAGTGCCCATATAACTCAAAAAGGTCAACCAGAATTAAGGCAGGGATCATCCTCGCAGCATTTCCAGTTCATGGGGGACACAAAGCACTGTGAGTGCATAATCAAAAGTGAATTTTCTGAGTGACTTTTGGAGGTCTTGAGGAGCTTTTTGAGTTCCCAGCTCCTGAGATCTCAGTGTCTGCATCTTCACTCTCCCCACCCACCACGGCAGCTCTGGGTGCTGACAGCCTGTGCAGGATCCTCAGGCAGGCAGCAAAAGGGTTTGTGCTCCAAGATTTGGGAGTGCAAATCCAGGGAGAGTCACACATGGCAGCAGATTTCATTCCTTCTGCCAGGAGCTGGGGTCAGGTGCAGCCTGCAGCCTCTCCAAACCTGACAAAAAGGCAAACTTGATTCTTGAACCTGCTGAAAAAGTCCTGAACTGTTTAGATGGTGGGGATCATCAGGCTGCTGCTCAGCAGGGAGCTCTGATTCATCAGCATCAGGGTTTCCCCTCAGCTTTCTGCCTACATCTTCCACTCAGCTTGGCAGGGACATTGTCAGAGAATAAAAGGCTTCTTCCTCGTGTCAAAGGGCTGGCATTCATCAAAATGATAATACTTTTTACCTAGAGCATCTTTTAGATGAGGTTCATGAAGCCTGTAAAGATGATGATAAAGAGAAAAATGTTGCAGGATTTTTTATTATATTTTTGGCACTAAAACTGTTGCTACATGAAATGGGAGATTTTTTTCTTTTATAAGTTTCCTTTGGCTTTAACTTTATAAATATTCCTTGGTTAAGTCAGTGGACTGCTTTTCACACAAAGCCTAATCCAAAGCTTGCTAAGGTCAACAGAAAGCTGCTTATTAATTTCAACAGACTCTTGAATCAAGCTCCAAGTGCACAACTTGCTCCCTGAATCAAACAAAAAGTTTTTGGAACACAAAAGAAAAATTCCCACCTTCTAGGATCAAGCACTTCATTAGGAGGATAGTTTAAATTCCAGTAAATCTTCTAGGAAATTTTCTATTGATTTTGGAAAGGTGATTTTGAAAGGTGTCCATTTTGAAATATTGAGGGTGTTCTCTGACCAATTATGGGCACTAAAAAGGGGAATTCCCAACCCTCCATGCTGGAGTGGTTAATTGTAGGAAGAACAGAGAGTGAAGTTTGGGCACAGTTTGGGCACAGCTGAACTTTTTCCACTGTCTGTGAGCAGCCACCAGAGAGGGCAGAAGGAATTTTGGATGGTGGTGGTGGCAGCAAGAGCCAGCAGTGCTTAAACCAAGGTGTTGGTCTGTCCTGGAGAGTGATCCTGAATTTCCTGGCAGGGAAAAGGGATGTGCCAAGGCCAGGAGATGTAGGGTGGGAGGGGCTGGAGCTGCTTGGATTTGGGGTCACCTGTCTGAGAACAGGATACAAGATTTTCATCCTGGTCAGATGATTTAGGGAAAACTGGAGAGCTTCTGGTTGGGCTCAGTTACTCATATTTTTGAGTGGCAAGCATGCTCCAGAAAAGTCTGGTCTAAAAAATATAGATTTATAGGAAAGCTTGGAGAAAGGGGGAAAAGTGACATGAGGAAAAGATGAATTATTCCAGGTTTTTGTTTGTTTTTTTACTGCTAGAGGTGCTCATTTCTCAGCATCAGGGAGAAAGCTCATGGAATGTCTCTGCCCCTTGCTTAGCACCAAACTGGACAGGGCTGAGTCCTCCCCATTGGCCAAGAGCAGCAACAGAAAGAGAAATTAGGGGCTTGTGGGGATTTCTCCCCTACCAGTGCTCCCAGATCAGCTGCTCCTGGTGCAATCCCACACATCCCAGCTCCCACCCACTCCTCCTCCTTGCACGGCCAAGATAATGAGAACTTGGACCTTCTAAACGAGCTGAGATTTCAGTGAGGGTTTAGAGGGCAGCAAAACCTTTCATGGGCAAATGTCTCATTTGCATTTTCTAAGTTCACCTCCAACCTCGGATATCTGCTCTCTGCAGGCCAAAGCCACAGAGGAGAACTGGGGTCACTGGATGCCAAAACTCAAGAATTGTCAATTATCCAATGGTGACTCACACTTTTGGTGTCCATACAAGCCCATGAATCACACTGCCTTACTGTAAATATAATTCCCCATAAAGCTGGTGGTTAATTTTGTGAGCCCCAGGGAGATTGGAATGAGATCTTTGGGGTCCTTTCCAACCCAAACCAGTCTCTGATCCTACAATCCCCTCTGTAACTGGGATTCAACCCTGGCCCACTCCATTCCAAATGGCACAACCTTGCAGGGACAATATTAGGAAACCTGATTTCAACACCCATTAGCTTAAACTTCCTTAAATATAGAGCTGTTTGCTTTTAATTAGCTCTCTGTATGCCTGCCCACATTTGCAAAGGCACAGAGGGCAGTGTCTGCTGAGGTCCTGAAAAATGGCATGAAAATCAAGAATAAAAGACACAATTAGTCTCATTAAAGATGGATCTCTACCCCCAGCTCCTGCCTGTGAGCTCCCCAAGCTTCCCAGACTGTCTGGGGAAGGGATGTGCTCTGAAGTGAGGATTTCCAGGGAATTTGTCCTCACCAGCAGAAAGAACAAGTGCATCCTTCCCAAAGACAGAGGAATTGCTTCTCAGCATCCTCAAGGATGATGGGGGACTCTAAAGGAACACTAATAAATAACACCAAAGGAACCACAATTGGAGTGTGCAGAGCTCTCCTCCCTGAAAAACACCTGGGGAATCCAGGAGCTGGTGAGCATAAAGCTGGTCTGAAGTTTATCCTGTAGTTTATCCCCCAAACCTTGTTCTCCAGAGGGAGAAACCTGTGACAGAATTACCTGGATGAGCTCCTTGATCTTTCTTGGCTTCCTCCAGCACAGCCTTGCAAACCTTGGCTGGGATTGCCAAGGGAACAGCATAAGAGAGGGCTCAGCTTCTCAGAGGGGATGGAAATCTGCATTTCCCTCGCTTCTAAATCACTCAGCCAATCCAAATTATCTGCTCTGTCACATATCTCCCAGCCTCCATGAAGAGATATTCACACAAAAATATTTTAAAATATAATTTTTCAGTCACTTTCTTTATTACAGCTTAGAAGTACAAATATTTATTGCTTCACTCACTCCACTCTGCGTCTGACATTTCTCCTGCAGTTTTGTTTTTCTGACTTTCCTGCTTCTCCCAACCCAGCCTGTCACTGGACAGCCCATGAAAATCATGGGATAAAGTGAAATAAAGTGAAATCAAGTGAAATGCAGTGCTGCTGTTTGGGGAAGGAAGCCTAAAAGCTTTCCAAGCCCAGCAGCCCGGTGCCTCAGTGGATGAACGCTGGCATTTGGCACTTTGTAATGGGTTAGGAGCCTCGAAATTTATTGTAAACTTAATGCAGCTTTACAGCCTATCTTCAAAACATTTACACAGCCAGTAAAAGATGATGGATATTTTCAGAGCATTCCTCTTCCCCAGCAGTTCCTGTTGCTGTAACCCTGCACAAGCAGCAGTGATTTGAAATATATTATTGATGTATCTTTGAAGATTTGTTATCTGATCCCTCATGTTTATTGCTGTTATGCAACTGGCTCCTGAGTGTCCTCTTCTGTGAGGCAGGGGTGAGGAGATAGCATCAGGGTGATTGTTATTTGTGTTATTGGTCTTGTGGTGGAAGAGGCAGCAGCCCAGCAGGGCTCCATTGATTTAGATCCCAGACAAAGGCTCGGGATAACAGAGCAGCTGCTCTTTACATTTTACTTTTTAAATAAAACAGGGAAACAAGAGCAGAAAGAAAGCGATACAGGAGATAAACAAGCAGCAGAGAATGAAGTGCAGGAGAGGGGGATGTGTGTCTGCACCTTGCAGATAATGAGAGCCATGCTTTGCATTTAATGGCAGCCTCTCAATTGACTCCTGGTGATGGAAGGCTGGAGAGGTGAATGAAGAGCAACATAATGAGATTCCAGTGCAGAAATCCAGCTTGGGAAGGTGAGCACTTACAGGAAGGTTCACTCTTTTATGACTATTGGATCCTGGATGTTTTGCTATTCCACACCTTCAATCTGATTTCACCCAAAATGTGTTTTATGGATTACTCTTTTCCTTATTTATTCCCTCTAAAGCCAAGAGCTGGGTCAAACTTCCAGTGCAAGGCACAAAGGATTTGCTGTTAGTGCTGATTTTAGCAGAGGCCCAGCACGTTCCCCAGCCCAGCTGAGGTGAGCAGGAGTTACCTGTGCAGGAACATCCTGCTGGAGCAGCTCCTGAAGGATAACTGAGTGTAAATGGAGCAGGATCTTCTCATCCCAAATGAGCTGGCAAGAGCAGGCAGAAGGAGAATCACCAAATGTTCAGAGAGAGCAGCCAGAGCAGAGGCTGGGTGGGAGAAACACTAAATTCTCCTTTAGCAGGGGAACTCCATGGGAGAGCAGCAGTGGCTTTACAAAGCCAGACCCAGCTGATCTGTCCTGATTTTCTTACTCATTCTGGGGGCTCTTCACACCTCCAAACTCTAACTGGGCTTTCAGCTCCTGACAATTTGCTCAGTGGTTCTCAATTCAGGTTATTTTCAACACCTAGTGCAGATGCAACAGCAGCTTTCAGCACCCTGAACTGTTGGAGAAGTTCACTCCAGCACTGCTCCAACCTATCAACAACCCAGTGCTGGAAATGAAACAAATTTCAGACATCATAAAAGCAGTTCTGTGCCTTGTCTGCACCTGCACTGCTGCAAACGTGAGCAGAGGACATGGTCATCTTTCATGGGAGCTTTGCTCAGCAGGGAAATAAATGTTTTAACCCCTTAGATCCCTGGAAGTGTCCAAGGCCAGGCTGGACAGGGCTTGGAGCAACCTGGGGTAGTGGAAGGTGTCCCTGCCCATGGCAGGGGTGGAACAAAATTGTCAATTGTCAATTGTCAATTGTTTGTCAATGTTCCTTCAAACCCAAACTATTTTATGATTCTAAGATCCTCTTCTATTTGGAATATCTGTAGTATTTATGTGTAGAAATGCACTGTCATGTTTTCCAACACTGTGCAGTGCAGTCCACAGTAAGTCCTTGGAGCTCTCCCTCAGGCTTAACACAGAATGCACCCCTTCTCTTTGCTGTAGGTTTTTATTTTTATTAGCATTTCAAAGCATGGGCATGAAAAATCTCAGACATCCCAAAATGCTGCTGTAGCCTTTAGGTTCCCAGGCATAGATTAATCATACCTAAAATATAACCTGAATTATATCTGGGCAGGAGATATAATATATATATATATATATATATATATATATGTCTGACAGTGCTCTGTGTTAAAATTAAAAAGCTCTTCATTTTGTGATTCCTTAGAATTACAGAATCTTAGAAGAGTTTGGGTTGGAAGAGACCTTAAATCCCATCCATTCCCACCCCTGCCATGGCAGGGACACTTCCACTGTCCCAGGCTGCTCCAACCCCAATGTCCAACCTGACACACTTGGATTTTACAGAAAATCACTTTTCAGGCAGAGCAATCACATCCTCAAGCTTTGGGGTACTCAGAATTTAATTCAGGAAGGGCCACAACCACATGCTTAATAAATACATTTATGCTGAAGACTATTACCACAAAGTGATACATTAAAATAATCATCACACAAGAAATTAAAATTCTGTCTGGTTCTATACATTTGCAGGGTGGAATCTATAAGCTTGTATGCAGATCTGTGTGTGCATAAATTCTGTCCCAAATTAGATCTGATTTTCAGCATGTCTTTACCATTCCTGTGCTATTTTTAGTTCTCTGGCTGTTGTAGTAATAGAGATTCATTTAAAATATGATGTTAAAAACAGAAATTATGCCTTAGCCACCATCTAAGTTCATAATTTTTTTTCTAATTGCTTTGAATTTTAGAAAAATATTTAATGTTCAGCGGTGGAGCAGATGGAGCTGTGAACACTTTGCTTCACAATAATACACTTTGGTTCTGGCTGATGCTGGTGCTTTGTTTCTTTGTTAGCTCATTAAATAAACCTCAGGCTGGAAAAAATCAAGAACTTTACTATTTTCCAAGAATTTCAGGCTCTGAGGCAGACTGAGCACTATTCAGGGACAAGTGTAGAGAAATTATTGACAATCTGGGATTATTCTGCAGTGCTGCTTTAAGAAATAAAACCTGACATGAGCAATGGACTTGAAATTCAAAGTCACCTAAAAAGTAGATTTTCCATTTGGTCCTATTTCTCCTGGTGGTGAATACAGAGATATTTGTTAATTTTGTATTAAATCTGGAAAAATTTACCAAGAAAAGACAGTTAAGTTCATCTAGCTTGATTTTTATCAAATAACAATGGCTGTGGTTACCTTAATGTGATGACCTGGGCAATTTTTAACCTCTTTGGCAAGTCTGGTAATTCCTATGGTATCTACATGTTTGAATACATGAAATTAAAATTAAAAAATATTAATAGATGCCATAAAATACACCAGAACACTGCTGATCATAAGCCACTGCTCTGTGGCAGAGAACTTTGTGTGTTTATTTAAAACTCCTCAACAGTTATGAACTTCTGCCACAAATTCCTGCCAGGAGCTCTGTGGAGACATCAGACTGAGCTTTTCATCCACCAGCTGGATGAGTTTCTTCATCTCATTACTGAAATCCCCTGGATTTCAGAAATAAGAGGAACATTTCCAAGTGTGAGGTCCATTTTAGGGATAAAAGCATTGATTGCCCAGCAGATGGGTGCTGCTTTGGTTTTACATTGGGAAAAAAACCTGTGGATCAATTTGCTTTTGTTTCTCCCTGTAGAAACTTTGGGCTGTTTAATTAAAGGCCTCATTGCCCCATCATTAAATTCAAAGAAGCAGATCTAATGCAAGCACTTAAATGTAATGTCACTTATTAGTCTTTAATGACGAGAAACATCCTTTCTCCAAAGAACAGCTGTAGGAATAGTGCCCATGTCACCCACAAAATTATAGATTATGGAGAGCATTAATGTGCATTTAATGACTGTGAAAATATTCCTTTCTGCAAAGGGCTGTGCTCTTCCTTGTTCAGCTTCACTCGTGAGGGAGGTTAATTAAAGCCAGAACATCACAAATTCTGTAGCACTTCAGGTCATTCATCTGTACCAAAGTGGAACAGGATTCTGTAAAATCTCCCTGACAGGGATGACATAAAACTGTCTGCTCCAGGGCCTGGGAGAGATCCCTGGGCTGGGAACTCTGCTCTGGATCCAAGAGCCACCAAATCTCCCATTAAACACAAGATTCATCAAACCTTCCACAGATTATTCTTTGTAAATATATCTGTATTTGTAGATATAGAGGGAGAAAGTGTTTCTCTGGTGCTGGGGGTGAAAAAGAACCATGAGATGGCCAAGTAACCACAATTTGGAGATTTTTGGGACTCCCCAGGTGGGTGGCAAAATACTCCAAAGGTCAGAGAACCAAGGAAGAGCTGGGCTGGCCAAGGGATGGGGGAAGGCAAGGCAAGTGCAGCAACTTCCATTTCTGGGTTATTTTTCCAACCAAATATGGCCACAAATTCAAAGCAATTTGTCACTCACGGTGCCTTGTGAAGAGCTTTGAGGTTTATGAATGGAAAATATTAAATAAAGCTAAATAATGCATATTTTAATATGGATATATGCTTAGACAATATGGAAATGAGGTGGGAGAGTAGAAAATGTGACAGCTGAGTAGATAAACACGGACTTGTGTTTTCATTTACAAAGACCTCTGGTATATAAATGCTAATTTTTGCCTGCATTATGAGGCTGTGAATTCCAAAGAGAGATTCCAGCAGCCTGATGGATTATCCAAGTGTCTGCTGCTGAACCCAGTGTCCTCAATGGGCTGTGTCAAGTGTTTCCAAAGGCAGCTGCACATCCCAGAGCTGCCACAGGGCATCCATCAGGGCATTCCCATTCCCTGGGCACAGCAAGGCTTGACCAGCCAGCATTTTTTCATTACAGCTGAGCAAATCTGTTTCCTCTACGACACCTTCATCAAAATCCAGGATTGAGACCATTATTGTTTTATTTACCTCCATAAAAGCTTGCCTGAAGTGGACTTGCAGCCACCCTGTAAAGGCTGAAGTATTTCCTAAAGCTCTACTCTACTAAAGATGCACATCAAGGTGTTTCCAGCTTCTTGTAGCTCGTTCCTGATTGTTCTTTTCTTACCTGCAGCTTTTTTTAAATCACTGGTGGCAAGAAAGGCCCTGAGATAAAAGTTTTATCTCAGATGGATGGAGCAGGGGTGTAACATTTCCTCTTCCCCTGGATTTTGGGAGAGGAATATTATTATTATTATTATTATTATTATTATTATTATTATTATTATTATTATTATTATTATTATTATATGAGAGCTGGGATCCTGCTCTCCTCATCCTCACCCTGCTCAGGAACAACCTCACACACAGGGACAGAGTGCAGGACACTCAGAGGGGACATTTATGCCTCACATCAAATGTGACAGAAGCATTGCAGCTTTTTGTCAATGGAAGATTGATTTTCCCTTTTTCCCCCTCACTAAATTTCCCCCATCTCTTTTATTTAAATTGGGTTTTATTTACATCTTTGTGTGCCTCATATCTTAAGTGAGCAATGAAAGCACAAAGTTGTCAAGGAGAATATGAGACACTGAAATAAATGGGGTTTTTTAAGGAAAAACCCCACTGTGCAAAGCCAGCCTCCCTGGAATTCCTCCTTGGGAGGGAAGCAGAGCAATGTGTGTAGATCATTATTAGCCTGTTGAATGCTTCACTAAAGTGGAGCAGGAAGAGCAGGGTTTGCTCCTGAGTGAAGGAAATCTCCACTTTCCTGGAGGTTTTGTCACAATTTGTGCAGCCCTGCAGAGCTGGTGCTTGGCTCTTGCAGGGATCCATCCCAAGGAAGTGATGGCATCGTTGGCTGGAACCAATCCAGGTGTTCACAGTGGATTTGGCTGTTCCAAAACCCCTCTCAGTGGTGCTGCTCAGACCCAAAACTCTCCCTGCTCTGCCCTGCAGGCTCAGCCCTCGGGCTCTGGGGATCTCAGTGCCTGCAATAATGCCTCAGATCACCTTTCCCTTTCCAGGGCTTTCAGTTCTGTGCTGTAAAATTAAAAGGAGCTTTTCAAGATCTGCACATAAAAAGCCCACTGGGTCTGTTCTGGCTTCTGAAGGAGTGTGACTGAAGGCTTATTTTCCCACTCTGTTATATCTCTCCCTCTCTAAAACCTCTTCCCCCCAATTTCTCATTTTTGTCTCATCCTTACTCTGCTTTACTCATCTTTAAAATTAATTTTGTATAAGCCTTTCTGCCAGTCCCCACTCTGGATTTTTGCCTTGTGCTTGATCCCTCAATAACTTCTTGGGTTATGAGAGTTTTCTTTGCTCATCTGTTGGCTTTTAATTGTGGATTCAGAGAGGGTAATAATGAGGTGCTGCCTCTGAACTACCCAGTTGTGAGTTCATCAGCTGCTTGCCTGATGTCCTGGAGGGTGTTTGCATTCAGCATTTTCCACATTGTAAAACTCAGCCCTGGTTAATGGGAAAATTGTGTCTTGAGTTGTAGAGATGCTAATGGAAATGGCATCGCTTGCCACGAGACATTCTAATTTATGACTCTCTTTAAAGAACATACTTGCCAATTAGTGTCTTTATTAGAATACTTACTTTTATCATTTGAAAATATGGCTCTTAATTGGGACCAGCTTTGCCTAAGGGAGAAACAATTGTTAATAAATAAATGAATAAACCAAGGCTCTCCATCAGTACCTGTGGAGGGAACCAGCTCATCCCATATAGACACCCTTATAGATCATACTACTGATTATTCTTAAACTCCTTCAATTATTGAGAAAGACAATTTCATCCAACTTTATATTGTCTTCCTGGGAAAAATATAGGCAGGATATTGGAAACTGCTTGTTTATTAAAGCAAGTAGCTCATTAGGCATAATTAAGACCGAAGAAACAAGAGCATTAAATTTTTATACCTCACCATCAGCCCAATAGCTCCAGGAAAGGCAAAAGCACCAGAGCTGTTCCATTAGTAAATTGATCAGGTCAGTGTAATTAAGGTGCCAATTTTGTTAGAACATGAAGAGAAGATGAGGACTGTTTAGTTGTTTTTCACTTCAAAAATGTAGTAAAGAAACTGTTTAAGAAGTAGAATTTAATAGGACTGAAAACCCAGTGAAAGGACAGGTCTGAAGCAAAATGTGGCTCAGGATGGCAAAGTGGGGACATCAGTGTCCTGTGCTTGTCACATCTCTGTCATTGGAATTCCTTCTCCAATGGGTGGTGACAAGTCAGAGCAGGGGACTTATATCAAAATAAAGATAATAAAGTGAGGGATTGTCCTGATCTGCACTGGGACAGCCTCACCCCGAGTCCTGGGAGCAGCTCTGGGCACCACAATAAAAAATCTAAAGCTGAGGGAGAGTGTCCAGAGGAGGGACATGGTGTTTGCTCACAAATACCTGCTTGCCTGACACCCAAAGCGTGTCCAGTTTGAAATAAATAAAGAAATAAAAGCAGGAAAATGAGGTTAGCAGTCAAAGACATCAAACCAGCAACGCTGTTCTCTGATTTCCACAGGCATTGTGCCTCAAATTATCTCCCAGTCCCACCTGCTCTCAGATCTTTACAGCCTGCCCATCCCCTCTCCCATGATTGCTCCATGGAAAAGGAACAGATGGGGCTGAGAACAATCCAAACCAATAAATGGGGTAGAAAGTGCCTCCAGCCTTTCTCAGCAGCATCAGGGCAGCGTTTCTCTTTTCAAGGATTTTCCTTTTCCCCCCGTTTGCAAAAACAAACCTGCTGGAACACGAGCTGTGAGCGGGTTCAATTCCCAGCTCCAGAAAGCACAGGCACACACACACACACAAAAATCTGCTTTAGATGTTTTTGGGCAGAGGCTCAGCTCCCTTCCATGGGCTTTGCTGCTGCTTTTAATCTGCTAATTGCCTGATCAATATCGCTATTTGAAACTTATATAAAAATATAAGTTTTTACACGAAGGGAATGTATGGCTCCTCTGGCTGTGCTGCAGGACTCCAGCAGCAGTAATTTCAGTAATTAGGCTGCTTTTCAAATAAAGGCCAGTGCCATGGATACAGGACTAAGATAAATTATGCCCAGGATAAGCTTATATTTTTGCTGCATGCACTTGCCCTTTCTGTGCTCCTGTAAGGAAAGCCTGAATAAACATCTTTTCTCCTCCTCCTCCCAGCCCATGGCACATCTGTGTCCTCTCTAGAGCTCTTCCCTTTCCTTAGCACTCTATACCCTCCATCAGAGGTGACCTTACTCTTGTCCTTTAGAAATTATTCTTTTCTTGTCAATGTTTTTTTTTCTTTTTTTTTTTTTTTTTTTCATTTGTGGGTTAGTTTACAGAATGAAATTAGGCAAAAAAGAACAAAGGAAAAAAATCATGATTTTCCAGTGAATTTAATGCCCCAAAAAGCAAGATATGAATAAAAGCAAGCAATATCAAGAAAAGGATGCCCTTGAATTTATTTTTTTAGCCTTTTCAGTTATTTTAGATCATCTTATTAGAGCTTATTCTAATAATTTCTTGTCAATGTCAAGAAAGAGAATATAGAAAAATGAAGGATTTATTTATGATATAATTACATGGCTATCTGAAAAAAGCACCATCACTGCCAGAGATATGCAGCTCATCAGCAGGAATTTGAGCAGAGAAATTGAGTATTTTTATATTTTTTGTGGACTTGGGTGCCAGCAGAGCCCCACACCATTGACTTTAGGCTTGCCAATGCCAGGGCTGAACTTGAGCTACAAAATCTGGGTCACTCTGAGCATGGAATTTGTCCCAGGACCAGCTCAAATAGGGGCACAAGGAGAGGCAGGCAGGAGTTTTCCCACTGGAAACTTCCCCTCCTCTGGCTGCTGGGGGGTCAGCAATGGGAAGGGAAAAAATCACAGAGATTAGCCAGAGCTAAGGCAGCTGAACTTTGCAGTTCAATTTGTTTCAATGTTCATGTCCTTTTTTTTTTTTTTTTATGGTAAATATGATTTAGCACAAACCACAAAAATCCTTGATAGAGACACTCGTGGACTTTGTTTTAAAAATCTGTTTCCCATACATGTTTATAATCCTTGTTGTTTTATATTTTCCATAAAATATCAAATTTCAGTGAGAGGAAACAGTGGCCATGACCACTGTATGCTGCCAGAGATTCAGTACAGGTGAATGCACAAGGGTCTCAGTCTAATGAGCCACACCTCCCAAAGTCCCATTAATTTCAAATTATGCCAAATATTTCCTTTTATTGAAGATCTTTATATCTGAATTTTTTTGTTTGTTTGTTTTCTCTTTTAACCCCATGACTTTATGGAATGAGTCTGTTCGAAACAGACCCCAGGAAAATGAGTAAAAGCTAAAAGTGACAAATTATGTTGATCCCTTTCAACTTTAAAGCATTTGAATCAGAAGCTGCCACACAGCTCTGTTCAAGGTCCAGCTGTATTTTTGATAGGAAACGTGTTTTGATTTGGTAATTATTTGTAGGCTTCATTAAAATGTAAATTGCACCATGAAGAAATCTAAAGGAGATTGAGTCCAAAGATATGTAAATATTCAAATGTAATTGGGGTTCAAGCCCTACATCTCTATTTCTGCCTGAGCAGTTCAAACAGAGGAGGTTTCTATCCTCTCCTTGAAATCCAACAAAATTTCTGACAGAATCCTTGAATGGTTTAGGTTGGAAGGGACCTTAAAGATCCCCCAGTTCCAGTCCCCCTGGGTTTACCTCCAAAAACAGACCTGAGGCATGAAATTCAATAAATAATCATAAATTGGCAGGCCTGGGATTGGAAGAGAAGGGATAAATTCAGTGAAATCAAGATGTAAATCAAGATGTACTTTGGACAACCCATACCCAGTGTCTGCTGCAGGTAAAGGAATATTTGTGAGGTTCATTCTCTGTGCCAGGACTGTCACCCTGGGCTGGCCCCAGCACCCCCCTTTCCATCCCTGCAGCTCAGATCCCTCCCCAGCAGCAGGGAATGGAGGATTTGGGAGCCAGGATCCCTTCCTGCCTCCCTCCCCCATCTGCCAGCTGAATCTTTACAAATTATTTCAAATACTTATATTCAATTCCCCATCTGTAAACTGGGCAGGAATACTCCTTGCAGGGAGGGATGAAAGGAAAAGAGTCTATTCATGACTGGGTGTATTTGGACACATTCATGACAGCAGAAATGGCTTGGTGGAAGATGTATTTATCCTCCTAAATGACTTCTCTGACTCCTGGATGTGAAATCCCAGGCACAGCCCCTGACCCTGTGCCTGCAGGTGCTCACAGGGCCAGCCCAGCGTGGATGGACACAGAAAAACCCATTGTCATCCTTGGAAATCTGCTCCAGATTTCTGTAACAAAGTGACAAATCCTTTGCTTAGTACTTTCTGAATTATTTTCAGCTGTTTCCAGTCTTGTGTACCAGTAATTTCCTGTTATTAACATGTGATGAATTCAGTGCTGGAAGGTGAAATCCACACAATCCAAACACGAGCTGCTTCATCCTGCACAGTGCTGACACTTTTATAGTATCAAAAATATCTGAGTAATTATAAAACATGCATGAATATAATGAAAACATACATTAATATAATGACAGGTCTTGCTTATAGCCAGGCTTCTGTTGGAGAACAGACTTTCAATAATCACTTTTTACACAGTGCTTTCCCCAGAAATATTTTACGAGCTTAATCAGGGCTGGCAGTGAAAAGATCACCTTCAACTCATTGTAGAAATATGAAAGATCAATAGAAGAGGTTGTTGTTTGAACTCCCCCATCAGCTGAGCCCTCCAGATGAGCATCTCCCTCCCGAGGTGCACAAACACAAATCAGCACTTGAGGGGGAGGCTGAGAGCAAGCAGAGCTGTGCTGGGAGAGCAGCCTGCCCTCTGTGAGCAGGGAGCTGCTGCTCAAACGAAAAAGGCAGAGCTGTAACACTCCTTGCAGTGCCTGGAGAGGGGGGAATGAGCTGTCCAGGTGAAGTGGTGACAGTGCTGTCAGGTGCCAGGGCTGCTGCTCTGATGGAGCCACTGCAGTGCCTGTGATGCTCCAGCCCCCCCCAGCCAGCCAAGGTCACTCAGCCCTTTGGTTATTTGCTGAGGAAGTGCTGGTCAAGCAAACAAAAGGAGTTTGGAGCAGATTGACCAGATGCACCCCATTTATCTTGGAGTTCTGCACCTTCCCTGCCTGGGTGCTGCACTTCTGGGGACACCTTGGAGCAGGAGGAATTCCCAGCGAGGCAGGTGCACGGGAGGGATGCTGCAGGGGGAGGAAACTCAGAGAGAAAACTGTGCTTGGATAACTAAAAAAAGGCTGGACACACACAGGTGGGAGGGGTGGGGCTGCTTTGCCTCAACACCCCAGAGCGAGGAGCCTCTAGAGCCAGAGAATTATCTGGGTCTGGATTTGTCAGCAAGGAAATCAGGCTGGGAATTTCCATTATATAATGGGGAAAATACCAAGATTTAAATGGGAAACAAAAAAAACAACCCAGAAAAACACCCCATTCATAAACTTGTGGAGGTTTTCAAAGCCACTCACAGATATCTGATGATGGAGCTGCTAATGCTACTACAATAAACACCTTTTTCACCTGCCTTTTTTTTCACTGGGGATTGAAAACCTGCACTAAGAGAACAATTTCAGCACAGATTAAGGAAAGGAGGTCATACTTTTGGAAAAGTCAACTATTGACTTTTCCAAAGTCAATTGCTCACGTAAGCTTTGTAGGAATGAGGTTCTGGGACAGTCAGGGGAGGAGGCACAAGGAGACCCAGCAGGTTTCCAGGTGGGGTTGGGTGCACCCCCAAAAGTGAGGTGGTTCCTGGGGTGTCAGAGCTGAGGCAGCCACAGCAGGGGCAGGTTCCAAGGCTCCTCCTGCCCCAGAGGAATCACAGAAAGGCACAGCCACATGGGGCAGTTAATGAGAAGCCAAAGCAGTGGCTTCCCCAACAAGTCTGAAATAGAATTTGAGTGTTTGGTGACAGAAGGGAACAGGATTTTGATGGTCCTGCTGGAGAGGAAAAGCAAAGGCTGATGTGGAAAATGGTAACAGGGAAAATTCAATAGTCCACTTGCCTTCCTGCAGCTGCTGTACAGGCTGCAAAGAGGCCCTGTAGGGTGAAAAAAAGGCAAAATACCCTCTCTAAGTGCCTTCATGGAAGCTTGGACCATCCAGGCCATTTTAAATTTGTCTCCATTTTTCAGAAAGCTCTCACTAATTCCATTACTAGTTATTCATAGGGGCATTAAAAATAGATATCCCTCCATGAGAAGGAGATTCTTCAAGTGAGGTCTCTCTGTCTCAGCCTAGAGGGTTCATTCTCTATCACAGCACCTGCACCACACCCAGCCCTCAGGACAGGAAACAATTTCAGCCCTCGGGGCAGCACGAGGAGAACATCCAAAGGAAAAAAGGATAAAGAAGTCTGAAGCAAAGTGCTGGCAGTTCCTTGTTAATGGCAGCTAATTTTAGGGGCATTGTTTGCATGGTGATGCCAGGCTGTAACTCTGTGCTGTTAATTGATGTGTCAGCCCTCCAGAGCTGCACCTTGCCATTGTTTTATTAATCACCACCCATAAACCAAACTTCTGTGGGATTTAATTACTGGAGCCATTTGTTTTCTTTACTCGTGTTTGGGGGACAAGGCTTTTGAGGAGGATGAGATTTATTCCTTACTCATAGCATATGGTTTTCTTTAAAATCTGAATTGGGCAAATTTCATTAGAGTATTGTTGCAGTATTCACATCAATCAAGTTTCCACTTAGGCTGAATTAAATTGTCATTGTGTGGGTCTTTGGGTTTTATAAAGAAATCGGGTGAAATTCACTAATTTGATGGAATTTTTAGGAGACAGTGGGGACAGGAGCAAGAAATTCAGCAGAAAATGCAAGGGAGAATCAAAACAAAAGCTTAGCTATGTGTCTTTGATATGTTGACAATTCCCAAAGCTCAAGGTAACCTTTCTCTGCAACACTCCAGGGTTTCCCTTTATTACTGTCTTTTTTAATACAACACCAGTTTTGTGCTTCAAGTGCCTTTTCTGGTGAGCAAAACCACAAAGAGCAAAAGAAACGAAGGAATATAATGAGCTGGGGAAAGACAAGCAGCAAAAAGCAGATCCCCCCATCACAGTGGAGACCCAGGAAAGGTGACAGTGGCACTGAAGTCCTGCCTGGGCTGATTCAGGGTGGGATTCTGAGGTGGGTGATGGACAGGAAAGGATCTGCTCTCTGGCTGTGTCAAGGTTTCTATGGAGATACTCAGGCTGCCATTTTGATATTTTAGTCTCTGCATTCCCATTGCTTGGCCTGAAAACCAAATCTGTATTTTAAACCCCAAAATGTCCATGCTAATCCATTCTTGATGCACCAAACAAATCAGTTGGAAGGCTTAGAGGATTTAATTTGATGGCTGCCCATATCTCAAAATAAATATTTCAAAATAAATATCTCAAAATAAATACTGTTCAGGTTTAGTTAGAAAGTGTCCAAGGAAAGGTTGGACAGGACTTGGAGCAGCCTGGGACAGTGGGAGGTGTCCCTGCCATGGCAGGGGTGGCACTGGGTGGGTTTAATGTCCCTCCCAACCCAAACCATTCCATGATTCTCTAAAGAGCAAACAGAACCACCAAGAGGAGGTTCAAAGGCTTGGAGCAATGCCATGAGCTCTGTTTTCCAGCTTTCTGGACTCCTTGCACTCCATGGAGTGCTTGATTGTTCTGATTTTTAGCTGATTTATTTTTACAGCCTGAACTTCACCCATATTTTTAGGAGGCATTTTGCAGACAGACTGAGGACCTTGCACATGCTCTAAGCACAATAAACTGTTCCCAGCTACTCTCAACACAATCGACTTCTGACAAAGACAGATTGGTTTCCTGGATTTTAGGAGGCAGGGGGATTTTTGTTCCAGTGCAGAGCAAAACCAGGTCTTGAAAGGTTTGCCAGGCAGAAGCATTGCCAGCTGAACACCAGAAGAGGTTTTGTTTCAGCTGCAGTGGCTTTGTGAGGCTTGGCCATTCAAACAGCTACAGGTGATGGGCAGGTGAGCATGAGAGCAGTGCCTGCCTGACCTTTGAGTTTTGTTTTTGTGCTATCTCTGGGTTGTTGCCTTTTAATAAAGTAAAAAAAAAAACCAAACAAACAAAAAAAAAAAAAAAAAAAAAAAAAAAAATCAAAACAAAACAAAAAAAACAGTAGATGTTACCAATAAAAACAACAGCAGTGGAAAGGAGAAATATCCTCGCTCAAGTTTTGAGCTCTGACTTTTTCACAATTCCCATGGCAATGCAGGCAAAGTGCATTTTGGAAGTGTTGTTCCAGAGTGCCTTGGTGTGCTGGCACCCTGTGTCACAGGGACAGATCCCCCAAAGCAGCAGCCTCACTTGCAGCAGTGGCAGAGTTTGCTGTGCTCACTGACCCTCCCCATCTCCTGCTTCTGCCTGATGCTGTGACAGCAGGAAGAGGATAGAGAAGCTGGAAATGTACTAATTCAGGACCCTAAAAGGTGTCCTAGAAAATGTAAAACAAACAGAAAATCATTCCCAAAGGAATGCAGCCCTCCTGTTTTGCTTCTATCTCTTCCCTTTACTGCTGTATGTTCTGCTCCAAGCATAAAGCAGAGCAAACATATGTTGAGAGATGCTGCCTATTTATAAAGTAAACACTGACAACAAGCAGAAAACAAAAGATAAATGAAGAACATGTTTTGCACACTAATCAAGTTGTCTTAGTTGAGCAAGTGGTGAATATATAACAGCAGAAGGCTTTTAAAGGTCCAGCTGAGGTGTTGGAAGGGGATTGTGCCCCTCTCCAGGTGAGACCCCACCTGCAGAGCTGCCCCAGCCCTGCCCCAGCACAGGAGGGAGCTGGAGCTGCTGCAGAGCCCAGAGGAGGCTCCAGGATGGGCAGAGGATGGAGCAGCTCTGCTGGGAGGAAAGGCTGGCACAGCTGGGATTGTTCACCTGCACAGGAGAAGCTTTGGGGGAGCTCAGAGTGGCCTTGGAAGGGATACAGGAAAGATGGAGAGAGAGAATTGATGGAGGGACAGGACACAGGGAATGGCTTCAAACTGACAGAGGCAGGGTTAGATGGGATTTGGGCAGGAATTGTTCCCTGGCAGGGTGGGCAGCCCTGGCACAGGTGCCCAGAGCAGCTGTGGCTGCCCCTGGATCCCTGGAATGTCCAAGGTCAGGCTGGACACTGGGGTTGGAGCAGCCTGGGACAGTGGGAGTGTCCCTGCCATGGCAGGGGTGACACTGAGTGGACTTTAAAGTCCCTCCCAACCCAAACCATTCTGTGACTCCACAATCCAATTGTTCTCCACATTTCAAATATCTGTGTGTAATTGTTCCAGACACATCCTGGGAGGGGACCTGGCACAGTTTTTAGTGTTGGTACCTGAACTGAAAAAAGAGACATGACTATAGAAAAGAAAAGGCAAAAAGAAAAGGCATTAGCACGTTTCCAGAAAATCCAGTTTAAACTTGAAATAAGTCTTTAATAAAACAAAGTGAGCAGTGTCCATGCATATTGCTGGGGACACTTTAAGCCAGCCTAGAGATTCAGACCAGCTTGAGCAAAACACTCATTCGTGGAGGTCACCCCAGGCTCAGCTGACGTGTCAGGAAGGTTAGAGATGAAAAGTTTTCTTCATCTGCTTTCTTCACTCCAATTACAAATATCAGCAGTGCTGGAATTCACCTTTGGCTGCACACCTCCTGCTGCCTCGCCAGGGTGGCAGGAGGGTTCACATGCAGTGTCACCACCGTGGATGTGTGTCATCAAAAATGAAAGCCCCTGAAATGCAGCACTGGCTGAGGTGCTTATTTCAGCAAGATATCCTTCTTCAAATACAGCTCTCAATAAAAATATTACAGATAGTAGTTTAAATTCCACTGCTATTTGGAGTGTGTGCTGGGCAAAATGACAGAAGAGATCCAAGCTGTTCTGATCTGATTGTGAATATCAGGCTGTAAAAGTCGGGAGATATGAGAGAGTGACACCGTTTTCTTATTTTATTTTGCCTTCCATGAGACAGCTTCACTTTCACTTGTGGGAGGTTATTGTTGAGGCACAACAGCAGATTCTGACTGGGGGAAAATCAGAATTTTCTGAGGATTGTTCCTCCTTAGGCACTCCTAGGGAATCTGTGTGGGAAGGATGAGTGGAGCTGACCCAGCCCAGCCTCAGTGAGCAGGGGCAGCTCCTGAGCTCTGTGAGCCCAGCCCAGCCACCCCTGTCACTGTCACTGTCACTGTCACTGTCACTGCTGCTGTGTGGCAGGGTGCTCTTTGCACCACTTCATTCATGGTGTGTCTGCCTTTCTTCTGTCTTCACTCAGAACCAGGATCAACACTCAAAGGAAACGAATTTTCTCATGTTTGGGCTTGGTTGTTCATTAAATCTTATCTAAAGTGCAGAAAGTTCAGCAGCACTTCCAGCCACCAGCTAAAAGTGAGCACAATGGAGACAGATCCAGCTGCTACAAGGTCTCTTAAAGCTAAACAGTCCAATAGAGAATTAACACCTAAAATTATTTATCCTTTTGACTGAATAACCCAGCTCCTGTGACCCTCAGTGCAGCACTAACTATCCAACCAGAAACTGCTGCCTGAAACCCACGAAGAAGGAAGAAGAAGGAAGAAGAAGGAAGAAGAAGGAAGAAGGAGGAAGAAGAAGGAAGAAGGAGGAAGAAGAAGGAAGATGAGCACCCAAAGAGACACCACCCAAAATCCTCCATCTTGTCCCATATCTATCACTATACTATAAAAACCTCAAATTTAAACCCTTCACCATGTGAAAGCACACACTTCTATTTAACTACACACTCATGATTTTAACTCCATCACTCAAATTTGGAAGCCTTCTCCAAATCCTCAGATAAAAAGCAGTTTTCTCCAGGGGGTCAGTGCCAGAAAGCACAGAAAGCTCAAAAATTCCAGGTTTTTGGGATGCAGCAGGGGCTGGCAGGAGCTGTGGGGACACACTCCCCTCCCATGTCCCTGTCCCCTGTGCTGGGACAGGCTCGAGGATGCTGTCACTGCACCTGGGGTGCTCCTCCCTCTCTCACTGAACAAGCCAAGCTCTGGCCATGCCTGTCCTGCCTGCAGGGCAGGGATTGTGCCCTGCTGGGCACTGGGAGGTGACATCCCCATGGCACAGCCTGGGACAGCCCCACTTGGGCAGGAGAATCTCCCAGCACAAAAAAGGATGATCTTCCAGGGCTGTGAAATCTCTGCAGGCTCGAGATGAGGGGGTGGAAGTGAAGATGTACAATATGTTGTCAGTGAGTGGCATTATTTTATTTTTTTCCTCCCAGCCCCTCCTGTCCTGCTCTGTTCTAGAAATCCACGATGCTTAAAAATACCAGGGTGGGTGTCTGTGTGTGCACACCCAGAGCTGTCCTGGGTTAAGTGGAGCAGAGCTGAGCTGGGACTGCACTGACTGGCTTCAATTCCATTTTAAAAATAGCTGCTCTGGGTTATTTTATTAAATTTCATTTCAGTTTTTCCTACTGTTTACCACCCATAAGGGCTCAGCTTTTCATAAGAGTTGTATTTCTACAGAATCAAACATGACAAAATAGTTTGGGTTGGAAGAGACCTTAAATCCCACCCAGTGCCACCCCTGCCATGGCAGGGACACTCCCACTGTCCCAGGCTGCTCCAGCCCCAATGTCCAGCCTGGCCTTGGGCACTGCCAGGGATCCAGGGGCAGCCACAGCTGCTCTGGGAATTCCATCCCAGCTCCTGCTCACCCTCCCAGGTAGGAATTTCTTCCTGATATCCCACCCAACCCTGCCCTCTGGCACTTTGAAGCCAGCTTGGAGACATTTCACTGATTCAGCTTCACAGCCTAAAGCTCAAAGTGGGGCAAAAATGGGACATGGTCCTTTGTTGGCTTTTTGACTGGGAATAAATTATTTCTATGGAATGTAATGCTTTTTCTTTTTCTTTTTTTTTTTTTTTTTTTTTTTACCCATTTATGGTCTCTGCCTCTCTCCATGTGAAACAAAACCTCTGTGATGTGCTCACAGCAAAGGTACATTATTAAACAACCCATGTAAGTGGTAGTTGGGGAAGAGTGTAAACAGGTTTTGACAGTGATTTCCAACAGATTAACATGCAGGAATAGAAAGGGAAGGGAGAGAGGAAGGAAGCAAAGCCAGGCTGATGTGACAGCCATAACTGAGCCATAATTGCCTGTAAAATCAGAAGGGAGTTGAGTTTCATGACAAATGTCATGAATATTACCAAAGCATTAAAATAATATCCAGCTGCTCGCCTTGTGTGCAGCCTGCCCGTGCCCAGGTGTACATGGGCTCCATGTGAGGGTGTCAGGTGGATGTTCCATGGAGCAGAACTTGTAGAAAGCTCAGGAGGATGGGATTGTTCAACATGAGAGAAATTATCCCTGTGTCAAATAGCACTGGACTCTTTTTCATGTATAATTTTTACTTCTACATGATTCTTTTATTTGATGGCTTTCCCTGGATTCCTGGGAGTGTCCAAGGCCAGGTTGGATGGGGCTGGGAGCACCCTGGGACAGTGGGAGGTGTCCCTGCCATGGCAGAGGTGGGACTGGATGGGATTTAAGGTCCCTTCCAACCCATTATATGGCAGAAAAATAATTTTCTCATTCTCACTGAATTTATTTTATCCACATTGATATCACAGAGCAGCAAATAATTATTAAAGAGACCCATAACTGCAGTCAGGGGCTGCAGGCAGCACAGTGCCTGTTGTAAAAATGAAAGTGAAGCCTGATCAGGTTACCCAAACAAAGGATTGAGTACCAGGTCTGTGCTGGGCTTGAGGCACAAACCAAGCCCTGCTCTGCCTCCAGCAAGACAGAAAGGCAATCTGAGAACACCTGGTAAAGAACAACCCCAGTTAGACACAGCTAATTGCTGAGCTTTCCTCAGATCCAAAAATAATGCCAGAGAGACAAACCACAGTGAGCTGCACAGAACACACAGCAAAGGAACCTGCAGCAAGCATCAAACATTCCTACATGGCTGAAGCAGCTGGGTGGCTCTGCAGGAGAGGAAGGGCTGGGATCCTTTGTTCTTGCAGCCTTCTTTCCCTCTTCTTTCTCTTTATTTGTCATCTGTAATTTTAAATCCAGGAGCAGATATCCCAAAAGGAGTAAAGGACACACATTCTTCACCCTTATTGCCTTCTGGACACAGCACAGGGATCAATTCTCACTGTCACATCGAGGCACACGTCAAGACAGGGATGTTTCAGAAGGGAAAGCTCCTTTCTGGTGAGGATGGCTTGGATCAGCTCTTTTGTGCCATCTTTTGTCTCCCTGCAGGGGTTCTGCTGAAGGCAGAGAGAACAGGAAACCCTGCTTTGTTCAGGCAGGATTTAACTGGTGTAAAACCCAGCCAGGACCTTTCTCCTGGGACTCTTTGAGCTCTGAGCCTCACAAGCACCACGTTTCAGAACCAGGAGGTTCCTGATCAGTCCCTTGACAATGTCCTTTTTGCTGCCTGGGCTGAACTGACCCTGGGTGGCACAGCCTGAGCCCTGGCACACCCCAGCCACTTGTGGTGTCCCCTGAGCCCTTCCCAAGAGCTTGGTGAGCAGGCAGAGCAGCACTTGGGGGCAGTTTTGGTGGATAATGACTGAGGGAAAAGCCATGGGGTGGCACTCAGGGATGCTGTCTCCTTGGGGAAGAACAAGTGTGCAGGGGATGGATGTGTACATCAGCCCCAGCCCCCAATCTACAATTAAACAGCCAGCCTTGGAGGAGATGCTTCCCCTGGATTGTCACAGCCTTGCACAGCTCCTCTCTGAGAGGATCAGTGGTGCCAGCCCCTGACAGGGAAAGGGATGGCAGAAGAGTTTCCTTCAGTGCCTCAACACAGTGGTTTGGTGATCCTACACTTCCCTCTCTTGGGGTGTCTGAGCTTCAGCAATCCTGTTTGCCCCCACTGATCATCAGATCCAGGCTTCTTCCCACACCTCAGCAGGAACTGGTGAGTTGGGATGACAGATTTCCTGTTTGCTTCAGAAAAACTGGGATTGTGCACAATGATCATCAATGGAACCATTCCCATTTTGAGTTTCCAGCCCTGTGTCAAATCCAGCAGAATGCTGACACATCTCTGATATCAGAGTCATGGAATGATAAATGGTTGGAAGGGGCCTTAAGGCTCATCATCTTCCCATCCTGTGTCCACATCTCCACTAGCCCAGGTTGCTCTGAGCCCCTTCCAACCTGGCCTTGGACACTTCCAGGGATGGGGCAGCCACTGCTGCTCTGTGTCACCTTCTCTCTGCCCTGGAGATCAGATAAAATCCTGTTCTTCTGTGCCAGGAGCCTCCTCAAAGCCAGACCCCACCACAGTTAAAGGAGCAGTGCAGGTGTTCAAAGGGGCAGCTCCTCTGCTCCTCACTCATCCTGACAAAACTTCCCCTGGTCTCTGCCTCCCTGCCCTGGGCTATCACTGGAATTTCTCTTTGTCTTGGGTCACAACACAGGATGTGCCCAGCAATGTGGATTCTGTCACCATCTGTTGAAACCAGCTGTGGCAGTGCCCCTGATCTCCTGGCACACATTATCTGCTCATGGGCAGCTTTAAACCAGCTGGGCAATCATCTTTATCTTTCCACAGCCCATCCTCCCTCCAGGAGATGTCTCCTGTTCATGGGCCAGGGGTTAAAAACCAGCTGGGGCAGTCATCTTTACCTTTGCCATGCCCCACCCTTCACCCAGGAGATATCACCTGTTAATGGCCATTGTTACAAACTGGGTGTGGCAGTGATTCCTGTTTGCTGTGGGGATATCTCCTGTTAATGGCCATTGTTACAAACTGGGTGTGGCAGTGATTCCTGTTGCTGTGGGGATATCTCCTGTTAATGGGCCATTGTTACAAACCAGCTGGGCAATCATCTTTATCTTCCCACAGCCCATCCTCCCTCCAGGAGAGATCTCCTGTTCATGGCCAGTGAGTCCCAGGGCATGGCTGATAAAATTCCATCATCCCATGGGAGATGCTCCAGCCAGGGGAGGAGCCAAGCCTTTCCTACCCAGATAAAAACTGACATTTGGGACACCAAGGCACCTTCTTTCCACTGGATCCCAGAGGAAAGCCAGACCTTTCCACATCATCCCTGCACCTTCAGAGGAAACTGCCCCTTCTCCAGGAGCACTGCTCCAGCTGAGCCACATCTGCCACTGCAGGAGGATGCAGCCACCATGGAATGGGACTGTGCCAACACCCTGACTGACTGACGGGTGTCAGCTTGGATTCTGACTCTGGCAGGGTTGGGATTGTTCTTTGTAATACTGCATTGCTATTTTAATTTTCCTAGTCAAGAACTGTTATTCCTAATTCCCATATCTTTGCCTGAGAGCCCCTTAATTTCAAAATTATAATAATTTGGAGGGAGGGGGTTTGCATTCTCCATTTCAAGGAGAAGCTTCTGCCCTTTTTGGCAGACACCTGTCCTTCAAACCAGGCTTTCCTTCTGATGCTCTAAACCTGTTGGTTTGCAGCACAAAAGGGCCTTGCTAATGGTGCAACTCCCCTGCTTGACCTGGGCAGTGCTATCAATCTTCCCCTGTGCATTAGCTGGCAATATTTCCATGGGCTGGAGCTCCCACTTGGGACTTTAAAGCCTCTCCTTTGGTGCTGCTGTCTCCTCCATCAGTGGGATTGATGCTCCATACATCACATTTCCATGGCTGCAGTGGGCCTGGGGCTCACTCTCCTTGCTCAGCACCCAGCTGCAAGGGGCTTTTCTGTTCTCCACACTCACGTTGGTGAGCTTGAATTATTCACTCCACTTCTCAGAAGCAGCATTAAGAATGTAATCTTCTGTTCGTAAATCCATGGAAGACTCTTAATAATGTAAGCCTGGGTGGAAGCTCCCAGCCCTGCAGAGGGAGGAGAGAGCTTTTCCTTAGGGCTTCCAATGGTTCCTGTGCCTCTCCTGTGGCAGAGCAAAATCCGTTCCCTAGGGAGAAAACAACTCTGAGCTTTTGAAAGATTTCAAATACTGTCTTCTTCTTCTTCCCTGGTAACAAATGATCAGCCCCTCTGTTACCACAGGAAGGTCCATAAAAGTTGCAGGAAGCACAAAAGCCAAATTCAGGACCATTTTTGTTCATCAGTTAATATTAAGGCATGGCCTGGTCCCCATGCAGAGGTTTTGCTTCACCAGAGATATTCAAGAACTCTCTGGGCCACACAGGAGTTAATTTTGAGGAAATATGTGATTACAGAACTACTTAAAAAATACAAAAAAATATTTATAAAATACTAGAATTCCAGCAGATTGCTAGTTAAATAAATGGCAAAGTCTCAGGTGGTGTCTCTCCACCATCAGAGCAGCAGAAAACATTAATACCCCACTCTAATTTGGGTTGGTACAGCAGCTCCACCCCTCCTCCTTTAAATGCAGTCCCACAGGTGATGGTGATTTCCCACAAGTGGAGGAACTGCAGTGTTATTTGCAAGTTTGGAAGGTATGGAGATGTTAAAATAAAAAAATAAAATGTTAAAATAAATGTTAAAATAAACCTCAGGACCCAAGGAATGTCTCATGGACTCAATGGTCCAGCACTTTGAACCCTCTACAAGATATTTACACTGATCTGAATTCTTCTGGCCTCATCACATAGCTAAAACCTCTCCTGTGTTTATATAAATATATTTATATAAATACATTTGGGCCCAAGCTGTTTGGGTTTGTTTTCTCCCCCAGGATGGATCCAATTCAGGATATTATTCTCAGATAATGACATAAATGGAAGATTCGTGTTCCTCCACTGCTAACACGACTTCCATAATAACATGATCCCTTTTAGGAAATTATGTATGCACAATCTGTGCCTTGGTGACTGCTGTGTAAAGCTAAAACTCCAAAAGTGACAGTTAATAACTTATCTGTCGAATGTACCCAACTGTCCTCAGGAAAAAATAATTGTTTCAATTAAAAAAAAAAAGGAAAAGAGTCAGCTTTGTTTTATTCTTCTAACAGCCATAAAAGTATTTGTCTTTATCTTTATTATTGGCAGGCTACTATTCTTCAAATACAGACGTACCCTATCATTATTGGAATAAACTTTATCTGTTATTCATAAGCTGCAGAGAGATGTTTTCCCTCACTCTCTTTTTTTTCAACCCTCTCTGCTGTTTTTAATGGATTTCTATAGAAATCTTTCAAATAAAAATTTGTATGACTTTCTCCTTCCTCGGCACAAATATATTTCCCCCCGTATTTCTGTGCTGAAATTAATACATTTCTATTTTTGGCTGTCCTTATCTGTACATTAACAATAGGCTGTGTCTTGCTCAGAATTGTCTCCGTGGCTCCCATTCTAGTGGAAATCTGAAAGCCTTTCCTGTTCTCATTACTGGGAAGAGCAGCTCCCATTTTGCAGGGTTTTTCATGAGCTCCCAGTGCCTTTCCTGCAGCCCCAGCCCCAGGGGTGGTGTGTGCAGAGATCACATCAAGCCCACGGATGGGAGGCTGTGCTGGGAAAGGGGCAGCTCTGCCTGTGTTTGTGGCAGATGAAAGCACAGAAGTGCCACTGCAGTTCCTGCCTTTGGGAGCATTAATATAACAGGCATTGCAAAAAGTTTCCTCTGGGCTGTTGTTCCCAAAAGTTCTCCCATTCCTTGGTGTCACCGTGGTGATGTTGGGCTGACACAGAAATACCAAATCTCACACTTTGGGATTTCCACCTTCCCCATGCCCCAGAGGAAGGAGACATTTCTCACTCCTTTGCCTGGAATAAGTCCTGACAACCATGATTTCAGGCAAGATGTTGGATAAGACAGAGCAGGGTTTGATTTGGTAATTCTTGTCTCGTGACATTAACTCCTGAGTGCCTCAAGTTGATTTTTCTTTGGATACTCGGAATTTTGTCTGGCTTGGAGAGCCCTGTCTCCACAGCCTTCCCTGAGAGGGAGAGCTGTCACTTTTTTCCCAGATCACTTCTCATGGAGGATCATGCAGAAGTGTCTTGGAATCTGTGAGGCTGATTGAAGCTAGAGGGACTTCATTATAAAAACAGAGAATCCTGGAATGGTTTGGGTGGGAAGAGACCCTAAAGATTGTCTCATTCCATGTTCCATGGCAGGAACACCTTCCACTATTCAAGGTTTGTCCAAGCTCCATCCAGCCTGGCCTTGGACACTGCCAGGGATGCAGGGTCAGCCACAGCTGCTCTGGACACCCTCCCAGGGAACAATTCCATCCCAAAAATCCCACACAAACCTACTCCCCCTCTTGAAGCTCAAAGTGCAGATTTCTTCCCCGAAAACCAAAGTTTTCAGTGGGATATTTACAACAGAAAACACCTGGGAGTGCTTGGGAATCCTGGATTCCTTTGGAAAAAGAATCAGCCCCACAGTTGATGAACCCTGAGGCTCCTTCATCCAAAATCCATCGTGGTCTTTAGGAAGATCCTGCCTGAACACAACCAAAATTATTGTTATAAAGTCCTGCCCAAGGGAATGAGGGAATGTTGGAGTTATCAGCACCAAGTGCCATCTTTTGAAGGACTCCAGGAGGGAACAGAGAGGGCATTTTATTCCATGTTTATCGGGTGATGGATGATTAATAGGTCTGAGCACACAATGAATGTGTATCTCCCTTCACATGCTAATCACATGGCATTTATAAATGTCACCACCTTATCGTGGAGACACACTCCCAATTCTGGGGGCCTTCAAAGTATTTATTCTTACCAGTTTTAATGTGGACATTATTAAGGTTGTGTCATTGGAAACGTCCCTTTGGCCGTGCTTGAGGAATATGGGGAGATTTTATTTGGATTTCAGAGGTAATTGAATTATTGCATGTTAAACCTACTCTCAAAAAAATATTCACTGCAGATAATGAAGCTTATCTTGTGTTTCTTTAACTACTAAAATGTAACAGTGCCTGTCACCTTAGAATTTTAATAACCAAAAAAATAATTTATAATTATTAGATCGAGAAGCTTCAGGGTTTTCCCATTCTGCTTTTTCTTTGCTTTGCAACCTAAGGCCTTAATTTAGAGTTATAAATTACAGTTTTACCATTGGAGGATTGCATAATTTTCATTAAAAAAAATTCCAAATTCCACAATTTGGTCATAAAAAATGTGCATTATTATCAGCAGTTATTAGGAAGTTTGAGCCTTAAGGAAATTTTATAAAGGTTCAGAGAGAGTTTGGGTACAGAAAGTCCAATGAAAAACATGGAAAGATTCTGGACTCAGCCACTACTTAAGCTGAGCTTTTTAAACTGTGAAAGACTTTCCCAGCTATAATGTTTAGGTCCTTAGCTGTGCTCTTTGATTCAGACAGAACTGCTGTTGTCTTCCAGAGATTTTATAGACCAGAAGAATTTGAAATTAAACTAAAGAAATTAAGATTCCTTTAGGAATCTGTGCCTTGGACAGTGAAGTTTTTGAAGCTACACCTGAAGGCAAGAAGTTTGTAGGTTTAGATCTTTGGTTCTCAACTACTGGTCAGTGTTAACTATCCATATTTTCAAAATATGCCATTGAAATTGGCAATAGTTGGCATTTTTGGCCAAAGATTGAGCAGCAAATGTGGAATGTGGATCTCTGAAACAATCACTGTGTCATGCTGGCACAACACTGAGGGTTTGTTTTAATTTCTTCCCTGCTCCCAAACAGGACATCAGCCTCCAGGGCCATTTATCCACCACCTTGCCACTGCAGCCTTGTGGAAAGGATTTATTTCCCTACAAATCCCCACCTGTGGTGTCACAGAGCTGTGGGCTCAAGAATATTTACAGATCCCATCCAGAAATAATTCTCAACCGGTTGCTGATTACACTTTTCTTAGTGTATCATATTAAAAGTTATCAATTTGATGCATTGTCCTAAAATGAAACTCACACATGCAAGGCTGGTGATGATTAAAAAAAGGCAGATTTCTCCAAAAATTCCTTGTGAGCTGCATTGCTCCCTGAGATATCATTGAGATACATGCAGGACTTAGACAAAACCCTCAGAGGACTTTACAAATAGCCATCACCATGTAAAGAGAGCCTTGGTATTTTAATTAAAGGTCAGACAAAACTCCAGTGTAAACCTTGGGGATGTTTTGCAGCAGTCATTTAAAGCAGAGTCACTTAACAAACTCTCACTGTATCAGTAAAACCGTGCCCAAACCTTCCCTAAGATTTACACAAACTGCAGCCTCAACACAGGAGCCTCTGCCAAGTTCAAGCTGCAAGTTCAGCACCCATAAATCACAGCCCGTGTCTGCTCCACCTCTGCTCCTGGTTGTAGCAGGGCTGTGCAGGGCTGTGTTTACTCCTCTGTGCAGGGTGATACCTACAAACAGACAGAATTAAGGGAATTAAAAGCTGTTCTATTTATTGAAAGGCCTTCAGGTACATTTAGGGAAGATGATGCCCCTCATGGGCTACACCCAAAATGGATGATGGGTCATGGGTTTTCACACTTTTATAAGTTTGGTCCATTTGCATTTTGGGGGTTAATCTCCCAACTAAAGCTGCAGGTAATGAAGTCATTTATCCCAAGTTTGCTCCCCCAACTCACTTTTGTTCCCATCTCTGGGGCCTGAGGCAGTGAGGTGTCCTTGATTCCCAGCCTGGAGAGGAATTGTTGTGTCTGCCCAAAATGGGAGAGCAGCAGCCAGCACTGAATATGGAGTTTGGGGTTACACACTAAAGAACTGCAAGATTACAAATATATGAAAAATATAAAAGCTGAAATGCTAAGGCAGGACGTGGGGCCAGTTCAGAGTGTTTGTTTGTAGCTCATTAACAGGGTGTGCTCAGTGTCCTGGCTGCTCTGGCAGGGATCTCCCGCTGTCACTCAGGGCAGGGTCTGCAGGAGTTTCTGAAGGTCGTGGTGCTGTAAGGCTTGATTCAAAGTGTCAGCTCCGCTCTTACAACCCAGCTTCAAAACCCGCCAGGCACTTTTCCTTGCCAGATTTATGAAGTATTTGAGACTGTCTGTTCAAGGGAATACATCTGAATTTTGAACGGGAGGCGTTGATTGCTGACTCTTCTACCTTTGGCCTTATTTGTGGATTTGTTGGGGATGAAAAAAAAAATAAAATCAAAAAGCAGGTGACCTGGTTTGCTTGTTCATTCAGGGGTGAGCTAAAGGTGTGCAGGGAAGGTGGCACAAGACAAAGGCTTTCCAGGGAAGCCATCTGTCCGCTCCCACTGCCGCCCTGCCTTCGCCTTTCAGCTCTCATTTGCTGCTGTTGCCACCCAGCCGAGGGTGGGAGAGTTTCTGCGAGGATGCTGCACGCTCAGCTGGGCTCTGACGATGATGATGCATTCAATGCATGCTCCCTTTGAAAAACTCAGCAGCGTTTCCAGCACTGATTTCCCTCCAGAGTCATCACAGCCCAGATTGGCAGCGCCGTGCCACGGTGCCAGGATTTATGAGGTGACCTTGGAGACACAGGAGCTCCCAAATTGAAAACACTCGGTGCTCAACTTTATTTTGGATTGCTGAGCAGGCTCCCCTCCTGTATAAATCAGGATGAGATTACACAAATAATACACAACATTTATATAACATTTCATAGCACAAGGGGATTCTCCAGGCACGGCTCGAGTGCAGCACTCCTGCCTCCTCTAGACTTTGATTTGCTCTTGGGCCCAACCTTAAACTCTCAGTGGGACTCAGCAAAGGCAGTGCTGGCCCCTCCTGCCCTCTCCAGGAGCAGTGAACTGTGCATGGCCATCCTCCATCAGCAGGGTTGGATCTGATGATCCCAGAGGTCCTTCCCAGCCATGATTCCGTGGTACAGGAGTTGAGCATTCCCAGGACACCCGAGGAACCAAAGGACTGCTCAGGACTGGGCCAACCACAGCTGGTCCATCAGCCTGGACGTGCTCCAGGGCGCTGTCACCTCTCTACAAAGAGCTCACAACCCCTTGGCCCTGCAGAGCTGACCCCTGCATGGGGCTCAGCCACCCTCCCGAGCTGCCCAGGCTGCTTCCCAGCCTTTTGGGTGGATCCTTTGGGAGCAGGGAGCTGCTCTAAAGAGGCTCTGATGGATGGTGATGAGCCAGCCCAGTGCAGGCACCTGGAGAGGGAACCTGTGAGCAGCAGCGAGCCCAGCCCAACCTGCACGAACGTTAATTGTCATTCAGTTTCTATCGACGTGCAGTTTATTAAACCATAAAGCAAGGCAGCAAGCACAGAGAGCAACTCCAGAGATAATTAAACATAATAAGGGTTTCACTTAATCCCTCAAAACCCAGGGGAGGCACAGTTAAGACTCAATACTCTCTTTGCACTGCAAGGCTTGTTTTTGCACAAGCATTTAAGAGCACTTCCCAGGACAGGATTTTGGGATGGGGGAAAGGTAGGTCCCACATTCACTTCTGGGTTGTTTTCTCTTTTCTTTGTGCCTTTACATTAGGCTGCATATTAAGCCTGAACTCATGACTTTCAAAGCAGTTTGTGGCTCATCATCGGCACTGCAGCAGCAATCAGAGACCCTGGTGAGGAATCCTGAGGAAGGTTTGGGAGCATCCCTGGGCACAGGGGCGGCCAGCAGAGCTTGGGAGCAGCCGGGCTGGTACCCAGGTGCGCTGCGCTTTCGGGCTCCTCATCTCCCTCAAAACATTCACATTTCTTGGACGAGCAGGAATGGGAAGGGGATGAAAGGAGACGGCGGATGCAAAGGGCTGAGCGAGAGGCTGGGTGAGGAGAGGCTCCCTTTAAAGAGCGAGATAATTACGGCAAATCTGGGATTAAAACCGGAGGGCAACGCGCCGAGGGGAAAATTTTAAAAAGAAAAAAAAAAAAAAAAGAAAAAAAGCCGCGAGCGGTAATTTGGGGTTCTGTGATCTTCCATAGAGGAACCGGGGCTGGTCGGGTATGGGGAGAAGCGGGGAGAGAGACGGGAAGGGGCGGAAAGAGGGCTGCAGCAAAGGGATCCGGGGGCAGGGCAGGGGATGCTGCCCGCGGGGCCGGGCACCGGGCGGGCACCGGGCGGGCACCGGCGGGGCAGGAAGGGTTAAAGCGGCCCCGGCGCTCCCCGCCCGCCCCCGCGCACGGCGGGGCCGGGGTGGGGTCTGCGCGGAGCCCGCCCGGCCCCGCCGCTGCCGCTCAATGCTGCGGCCGCGGGGCTGCGGGAGCCGCGCACCCCGGGCTGCGGGAGCAGCGCCCGCACCGCACCGCGCAGCGCAGCGCAGCGCGGAGCCAGCCGGGCATGCCCGCGCCTTCCCCGCACAGGTGAGCGCGGATCGGCACGGCTCGGCACGGCTCGGAGGGCAGGCAGGCAGATTTTGAACGGGGTTTTAAAAGAAGAAGGGGATAAATGAGGGATTTTTAAGCAAGGCTGCGGTGGAAGCAGAGCGCGGGAGGGATGCGGAGCCGGCGGAGGGGATGCGCGGCAGGAGGGGCGCGGAGCGCGGGGCTGCCGGGGTCCCCTCGGCGTCCCCTCAGTTTCCCCTCGGTGTCCCTATGGTGTCCCCGGAGCGCGGGGCTGCCGCGGGGCGCGGAGCGTGCGGAGCCTGGCTGCGGGCCCCGGGATACGGAGCGGGAGCATCCCCGGGCGAGTGCCGGAGCACCCCCGGGCGAGTGCCGGAGCATCCCCGGGCGAGTGCCGGAGCACCCCCGGGCGAGTGCCGGAGCATCCCCGGGCAGTCCCATCCCCGGGCGAGTGCCGGAGCACCCCCGGGTGAGTGCCGGAGCACCCCCGGGCGAGTGCCGGAGCATCCCCGGGTGAGTTCAGGAGCATCCCCGGGCGAGTGCGGGCGCATCCCTGGATGTGTGCGGCCATCCCGGAGTGCGGGAACATCCCTGGATGAGTGCGGGCGCATCCCGGTGTGAGTTCAGGATCATCCCCGGGTGAGTGCAGCGCATCCCTGGATGAGTGCGGGCGCATCCTTGTGTGAATTCAGGAGCATCCCTGGATGAGTGCGGCCATCCCGGAGTGCGGGCGCATCCCGGTGTGAGTGGGACCATCCCGGAGTGCGGGTGCGGGATGCTCCCGCCAGGCTGCTCCAGGCGCACGCAGAACTTTTTGCTGGCTCCAGCCGCGTTCCCGGCTGGAGTTGCAGTTCCTTTCGCTTTCCCCAGGCTGCTGCTGCTCCCGTGTCGTGAGCAACATACCGCAGCGTGTTGTTTTATTTATCCCAGACAGGAGCGGCTTGCTCTCGAAACTACAAATTAAAGGATGCTGCTTGCATAACAAGTGGCAATAGTTTGTATCTTACATACTAATTATCCGTCACCTCTTAGGCCAAGCCAAAAAGGTTGTTTCTTTTTTTTTTTTTTTTTTTTCCCCGAGGAGGGCTCGTTCGATAGAGCAGTCTGATGCCTTGGAGCCGCGTATTCCTCTCCCCTCGCTGGATTAATGTGGGCAGAGGATTAAGAGCCAGCATGTTAATGAGGCACCCTGAGGTGCGGGGAAGCAGGGGACGTTTGGCTGAAGGCACAAGTCCATTTTTCGTGGTTTTGCTCGCCCATCCTCCGGTTTCCATGGCTCGGTTCAGGACCTGCATCCCAGCGGATAAATCACCGAGGTGGGAGCAGGGACTGGAGGCAGCTCCTCCAGCGATGGTCGCGATACTCCGGAGCTCCTTCCCGACACCCAGCACCCCCTGCCCCACAGTGGAGGCTGCCTGGCTGTGCCCCCGTGCTGCCAGCGAGCCCAGGGCTGCCGTGCCCCATCCCCGTGGCTGTGGGAGCCCCTGCCCTGCTCCCTCTGCTCCTGCAGCAGCTCCAGCCCAGGTGTGCAGGTGATGCTGCAGCCGGGCTCCACAGCCAGCACCGAGCCTGGGCAGCTCATGGTGGGGGCCTGCACTTAAGGGGATCCCCCAGAAGCTTTTTCTGCTGCTTTCCTGGCAGGGAAACTGAATTTTTATTCTTTTCTAGACCTGAAGAGCTGCATTTTTTTACCCTGCGTTTGTAAGTCCCTGAAAACTGCTTAAATGGCTCTTGAATAATCCTTCAAAGTCACCTCCCCTCTTTAATCTAATACCAAAAGGACTTACTTTACATGGCTAATCCCTCTTTCCTTGCTGTACAGCCTCACTTAGAGGTGTGCACGCTGCTAATTTCCCCTTGGCAGCCTGCTGGAGACAATGGCTTCCACTGGCCAGCGGCAACCTCTCCCTCCCGTGCCGAACTCCGGGCACAGCTGAACCCACCTGGCAAAATTTTGGGGGATTTCAGGAAGCGTCCCTTTGTGGGAAACCACCCCAAAGTCTGGGTGTGTTTCTAAACACCACCTTTTGGGAGGCTCTGAGGGTCTCCTGCCCCAAACACCCACAGCTCCTGGGTGGTGAGAGTGGAGGGGAGCAGGGTGTGCCTGCAGGTAGTTGGGAGTTGAGTGATCCTGGCAAAACTCTGGAATTGTGAGGATTTTCCCATCCTTCTGCAGTGGAGCTGAGCTCTCTCCCAGCCCGTCTGGCGCTCCCAGAATTTTAAGCTTGTTCTGCTCTCCACAGTGACAAAACGTGTGTTGGGAATGTGAATGACAGCGGGGGAGCAGCTCACCTGTGCAGGCAGCCCCAGGAAAACGGGCTGAGTGCTGCAGCCTCCAAAGCCTGGCTTTCCGAGGGGGAGCAGGGATGTGTGCAGCTGCCAGCCCCTCACCTGAGCTCAGCAGGGGTGCCTGAGGAGGGCCAGGTGTGCCTGCAGTGGGGTCTGTGTGGTGGGAGGGGTGAGGGGTGACCTCTGCCAGGGCCACAAGGACACCTCTGGCACGGGGTGGGTGACTCTGAGACCTCAGCCATGCTTCTCTAGGGTGATTTTCCAGTGTTAATTCCAGTGCTTGGTCCCTGCATGCTGATTTTCAGCCCTTGGCTGAGGAGCTTTTATTCCAGAGGGAAGGACAGCAGCAGTGGCAGCCAGGGAGCAGCTGCTGAGAGCCCACCTTGGCTCCCAAACTTGGACCTCTTCGTGTGCATCAAACTCCTTCTGGTTGCTATCCAAGTCTTTATTTACTGGAATTAACATTTCTTTGGTTTCACACTCACTCCTGTGTTACCCCATTAGAGACAGCTGGAAATCAGGGGTGAGCTCACATAAAATTTCCCCCAGAGATGCAAAACTTCAGAGTAATTTTGACAATATTCTGGTGCCACGTGATTTCTTTACCTTGGCTTCAGTTCTGTGGGGTTAACTTGATTTAAAAACAGAATATTTAAAATTCAGAGGTAACGATGAGGCAGAGTGAAGGAAGGACAGTACCCAGGAGATGGATAGATGAGTGTGTTTTTATTTGCTCTTGTGGTCTTGTTTAGTTGTGTTTGGTGAGCACTCTGGAGGGCTGGTTCCCATCAGGGCAGGGTGGGCACAGCCCTGGCGCCGAGCAGGGATGCAGACAGAGCAGGAGAAGCTGCTGCTGCTTAAAAATACTCTGCTGCCTTTGAAAGTTCATAAATCATCACAGGACTATTTTTAGCCCCGTTAGAACAGAGCAAGTCTGGGGTTTCTTCCCACACCTCCCCTGTGTGGCCTGGCATGACCTGGTGGAGTCTGTGCAGGAGCAGCTCGCTCTGTCCTTTGATGTGCTGCTGACCCTGTGCTCACACCGAGCCTTCAGCTCCCTTTGAACAGCCTCTGCTGCAACAGTTGGGGAATTTTCCTTCCCGTTGGGAGTCCCTGCTGCCTGCTGGGTGAGTGATGTGCAGGGTAAGGTAATCAGAGGCACAGCAAAGTGCCGTGAGTCACCCCAAACCCACAGGTGTCACTGCGAGCCCTGGGCAGGCACTCGCTCACATCCTCACCCTCACCTGCCACGCTGCTTACCCCAGTGCAGATATGAGGATCATGGCAGGAGTGATTCATTCTTTTTATTATTAGCAAAGCAAATGCCTAATGATGGCACCCTGCTGATTTACTGCTCCACGCCAGTGCCCTGCCTCCTCCTCCCAGCAGCCACCAGATCTGGGGATGCTCGAAGGAAATGTGTCAAATCTGTGTCAAATCTGCTTCTCATCCTCACACAAATGAGCTTCACATTCCTTAGGAACCAAGAGAGCAGCGTTTTGTGCACTAAACAGAGTTCTGAATGTTGGGAATTAACTCCATGCTTTGCTAATCTCAATCTTCAGAGTGAAAATCTATCCCAACCCAACACCAAGACAAAGATTGAGATATTGGGGTGTTTTTAATTGCTGGGTTAAATCAATGCAAGTCAAGCCCTCAGAACCATCAGGGTCAAAGCATTTTGGAAACAACCTGGTGGCTGTCATGTGCAGAGTTCAGCTTTAGGGAGTGGAGCAGAAGGGAGAAGTTTTGCCTCTGCAACATAAATTGGGATTTTTGCTTAGGGTCATAATCACAGCACAGATGTATCAGCATGTGGCCTCCAGTGAGGTAAGTGATGCATTTATTGCACTTCAGAAAGCCTCAAAAAGTAACCTGCAACCATTTCATTTTCAAAATGGCAGGGATTTAGTTTAAAAATTGTGTTAAAGATTCCAAAAACAAGGTTCTGCCAGGTTTATTTCTTCTACTGATTCTTCCTCAAGCTCCCAGTTGTTCAGTGTTGATGTTTTATTCCTTGAGGACTTGCTGGAGATGTCTCAGATCTGGCCAGACATCCTTATTCATGTCAGGATCTAGCCAGTACCAAGTTCTCCTCAGATAAGTTAAAGATAAAAGAAAAACACCAGGATAGTTCTTCTCCTCTTTGGTTTTTGGATTCAGTGAGACTCAACCCTCTCATGTGGACTTTTCCCAATTCTTGTTGAGAGCAAGATGTGTTTGAAAGACCCCACAGTTAATCTTGGTTTTCTCCAGATTTCCAGCAGACCTTGAGCTGAGCTGCTCCTAACTCCAGACTGATTTGCTCTTCCAGAAGTTCTGTCAGTGTTGTATCTTAGTTGGCCTCGGGCGAAATCTGTGTTTATCATTTATTTATATAAATGTTTAGCCGAGGAAGAGATGTGGTGTTTAAGGCCAATTTACATAAGGCTTAGCAGGTCATTGCATTTAATTAGAGTCGAGGAAAGGGAAGGAAGGAAGGACATCCCGGGTGATTGTGGTGGCAAAACCTCTCTTGTGGAGGGTGATTTAATGTGAATGAACCGTGCTGCACAGCAATAACCTACCTGTGTCATTTCAACCCAGCTGTAAGTGCAAACTCCTTTCTTCGGATCACAGGGAGTTATTCGGGAACGTTTCCAGAAAACAAAACACATTTGCATCTCTGTGCTCCCAGTGATGGGAGTGTGGAGACCCAAAAAAGCCCTGGGGAGAGCCCCAGGGCTGCTTTCCCTGCTCCCTGGCTGCTGATAATGATTCCCACCGCTCATTTTTGCACCTTTCCAGGTGGAAAACCTGCAGCAGAGAGATCTTTGTCCAGTTTGATCCGTGGTTTGGGTGATCTCTGCAGAGCACAGGGGTTCTGAACCTCACACAAGCAGCTCTGAGGAACTTGAATCAAATAATGTGGTTTTTATTCACTGATACCTTGCTCAGTGGTCAAAACTCAGTCCTCTTGTCATGAATGAGTAGATGAATCTTTTGGGGCATTGTCTCCCAGTCTTAAAAAAAAAAAAAAAAAAAAAAAAATCAAATCCCCTCTGAACAGCACTCAACTCCCAGCTTTTTAAAAGAGTTACTTAGCATAAGAGCAGAACATTTGCCTAAGAGGGTTTCAGTCCAAGAACGACTTTTCATATTTAATTGATCTGTATTGTTCAATTAGGGAGATGTATCATGCCCTCTGTTGTGCATGTATAGCTGGAAGCAGAAATGAATGAAATATGAAGCACAGCAGAAGAGTGATTTCAGCCTGAATCTGCTGCTGCTGATGCACAGAGCAGGATTTCCACCCAGGCCTGGATCTGTGTGAGTAAACAGGGATTGTGTAAATTCATCACTTACCTTTGCCTTACAAATGAGCCTGAATTATCACATTTGTTCTTATTCTGCTCAGAACTCAGTAACCTCTTTGTTCTAAATCCTGTTTATAAACATCCCCAGCTCCTAAATGAGCTGTCAGGATTATCCCAGCGTGTTGTGCTTGTCTGGGAGCAGCTGGATTGGGCTTCTGAGCCCTGCCAGTTCCCAAGCTCAGGTGAGTGCTGAGCATGCCAGCAGTGCCAGGCACAGACAGGAGTGACACGGGTCCCACAGGGTGGCAGCACTCAGCCCACAGCTCTGATCCCATGGAGCATCCCTGAGCACTGGGAACTGCTCCGTGCCTGGGAGCCAGGGGAACACCCTGCTCCATGGCCTGGGATAGGGCAGGAGCCAGGGAAACACCCTGCTCCATGGCCTGGGATAGGGCAGAGCCAGGGGAACACCCAGCTCCATCTCCTGGGAACCAAGGGAACACCCTGCTCCATCTCCTGGGATAAGGCAGAGCAAGGGAACACCCTGCTCCATCTCCTGGGAACCAGGGGAACACCCTGCTCCATCACCTGGGATAGGGCAGAGCCCAGGGGAACACCCTGCTCCATCTCCTGGGAGCCAGGGGAACACCCTGCTCCATCTCCTGGGATAGGGCAGAGCCAGGGGAACACCCTGCTCCATCTCCTGGGAACCAGGGGAACACCCTGCTCCATCACCTGGGATAGGGCAGAGCCAGGGAACACCCTGCTCCATCTCCTGGGAGCCAGGGGAACACCCTGCTCCATCTCCTGGGAACCAGGGGAACACCCTGCTCCATCTCCTGGGATAAGGCAGGACAATTCTTTAGCTGGGCAGGGGATTTAACACCTCTAACCCCAATTGCTGCACTATAATTTTTCTCAGCATCCCTAATTCTGAAGAACTGACACAAAAATGCATCAAATTTCTCTGTGGAATATCATGCCATTGTCAGGATCCTTTGCCCAGTGTCCCCCTTGCTTTCCTGCTCCTCCACCCGTTGTTTTCCCTGTTTTCTTGCCCAGCCTGGTGCAGCAGCTCCTCCCACGTTTTGGCTGGCAGGTGCAGGGTTTGTGGCTGGCTCAGCATCACCCTCTGCCTGCTCCTCCCCAGCTCCTTTGGCTTCCTCACAAAATCATCAGGAGAACCAGAGGATTCCTGTGCTGCATCCAGCACATTCCCAGTCCCTGGCAGAAAGTGCTGATTATCCATGAGGAATGATTTTAACCCTTGCAGGGATGTGTCCATGAGCAGTGCACACACAGCCTGTCCAGGGAAGCTCTCCTGGGAGTTCCTGGAACAAGGGATCACTTCTCTGTGCCACTCCTGCCTGGGGACAAGCAAAGGCTTCCTGGGGATGTACAAGGAGAGCTGGGTGTTAATCCAGTTCCTAAATCCACAGGGTGAGCTCTTGTGGGATCAGGCAGGTTTGTTGTGGCAGGCAGGAAGGATGGAAGGAGCTGAGCATCCTTCCCTCTCTGCCCTGGGGTCCTCAGCACAGCAAAGCCAGGGAGCTGCTGGAGCAGATCCAGAGGAGGTCACGGAGCTGCTCCAATGCTGGAGCCAGGCTGGGAGAGCTGGGGGTGCTCACCTGGAGAGGAGAAGCTCCAGGGAGAGCTCAGAGCCCTGCCAGGGCCAAAAAAGGTTCCAGGAGAGCTGGAGAAACAAGGGATGGAGGGACAGGACACAAGGAATGGCTTCCACTGCCAGGGCAGGGCTGATGGGATATTGGGAATAAATTCCTTCCTGTAAGGAGGGGCTGGAATTCCCAGAGCAGCTGTGGCTGCCTCTGGATCCCTGGAAGTGTCCAAGGCCAGGTTTGGAGCAGCCTGGGGCAGTGGGAGGTGTCCCTGCCATGGCAAGCTGGGAATGGGATGAGTTTTAATGCCCCTTTCAACCCAAATAATTCTGTGATGATCTCTGCTGCCACAACAACATTTTCATATCCCAGCCCTTCCCATGGAATGTGAAATTATCACATCCCACATTGTTCCCCCATGGCAAAAGCAGGTGTGGAGCAGCAGAACCAGAGCTCAGTTCTCTGAGCCAGAGAGCTCCTCGGGTTAATTCAGTGTTTAATGGGTCTCTTCTAATTGCAGATTTAGGGTAGGAACACTGGTCAAATACATCTGAGAAGGCAGTGCAGAACATGGCTTGACTCAATATTTTCTCTAGTCAAGTGGAAAAAAGGAAGCCTCATATGAAAAAAGCTGGAAAGGTCAAACTAATTTGTACTTGTGTGATAATGGGTAATACCTCTATTGTTTATGAAGCCTGCAGACTCCTTCCTGTGCTAAGCACTGTCATCTATCTGATGGTGATTTGGAGAAATTAAAAATGAAGTAGCAATTGTTCCACCCTGTGTGTGCCTTAAGCTGCTTTGGGTGAGGATTCCTTTGAACAGTCCCGTGCTCTTTATAAATGAGTTGAGGTGAAATTTGCTCACTTCTCTTGACTGCTGTGGCTGAAGGAAGGAGGTGGTTTTAAACAAAAAGAAAAGATTAATACTGAGGTTGAGAAGAGCCAGACTGAAACCTTGTCTGTGTCTTGCTGCTTAAGCATTCTGCCTGTGCTCCCCTGGTTCTTTATTTTGCTGCAGTCCTTTCTGTTTATTTACTAGGGTAAGCGGCAATTCTATATGCATGTCCAGCTCCTGCCATTAAAACTGGGATTGGTGAGCTCCTAATGCCCCACAGTGCTGCCTCACTTTATCCAGGTGGATTTGCAGCTCCTTTTAGCAGCCAGTGGAAGCTGTGTGGTGAATTTTCCTGGGATTCTGGTTCCTTTCCAGGGAGCCACACTACACAATTTTCCATGGAACAGCAGGGAACTGTGTGGGGAGTCCCTCAGCACCAAATGGGAGCTCCAAGGAATTCATTTGCCAGGCTTATGGCTGAGACATTTAATATCTGGAATGATTTAGGAGATCAAGTTCTGGAGTTCTGGGCTGGCTGTAGCTGCATCTGTCATTGTTGCAGAACCTTGACAGTGAACAAAAGGTGCTGCAGGGAACCATAACTCACCCAGCAAATTAATGGGTTCCCAGCCTTGCTTGCTCAGCTGAATGGAGCCTGGCAGCAGTGGGGTCTCACTGGCCAAGGGTTTTCCATAAAAATGGATTTGGAGTGGGCATTCCCAGAGGGATGGAGAGAGCACAGCCCTGGTGCCAGCTGGCTGGGACTGCTGCTTTCCACTCCTGGTGAAATGGGGATAAAATCCCTCCAGCCTGTGAGCTCCTCTGGGAACATGATGCAGTTGTTTTAAAGGAATTTTTTAGTGGGTGTCCACAGTAAAAAAGAAAAGGCTTTGATTGAGAAAGTTTCATCAGTTTTGGTGATGTCACTGTGAGCACAGGAGGGCCAGGGACACTCACAGGTCATTTTTATCACTGGGAGGAGATGCTTGATCACCTTCCCATCAGCAGGAAGTGCTGGAACATCCCTGGAGGGATTTAAAAGCTGTGTGGATGTGGCACTTTGGGGACATGGGCGAGTGGTGGCCTTGGCAGTGCTGGGAAATGGTTGGACTTCATGGTTTTAGAGGGTTTTTCCAACTGGAATTCTGTGGCAGCTCATCTCCCTGGCCATGATTTTGCTCTTACTCTTTTTTTCCTGATTCTGCCTCTCTTGCTGATGGATGATCCCAGTTCCTGAGAAGGTTCCAGTCCTCTCTGAGCTGCCCAGTTCCTTGGCATGGCAGGGTGAGATGATGCTCTGACCTCACACTTGGGTGTGCTCTGTGTCACTGTGACCTTGCAGCTCCTGGAACCTGGGTTTTGGGCATCACCAAGCCCTTCATGGTGGAGACAACTGCCTGTACATTTGCTAATTGGCTTAATCACCCTGCAGGGCTTGGAAATTCCAGGCAGATCCAGGCCCAGAGAAAGTTCAGAGGTGTCAATCTGTAGTTTTGTGGCCCAGCCAGTGCTCCCAGTCATTCCCAGTTTATCCCTAGAGTGCAGCACTGCTCCCACAGCCAGCCTGCCATCAGCACTCACTGCATCTCAGAACCATTTTATTATTAGGATTATTATTGTATTTTCTAACCATTACCTAAAATATGGAAACACTGCCCCTAGAAAAGTGGATTATCCTTTCCTCGACAACTAATTTTATTTCACTCAGGAAAATTTGATTCAGATTTCTGAAGCATTGCCACTAAGCAGCTTTCTAAGCAGAGCTGCAGTGCACGACCAAATTAAATCCGTGTAGGGAGAAGGGAAATGTTGTTGTTGCAAGTGTCCAAAGGGCTTGGAATGAAAATAATCTTATAGATCAAACTTAAATTGAGTTCAGATATTATGGAGGGAGCTCAGTTCTATACCTGGAAAATCCCATCTGTCAAAAATGAACTCAGGGGTCGCATTTTAAAATGGCATTTCTAGTCCTGGACCATCCAGCTGCTCTCTCTGGGATGTCAGCCCTGTGTGTGGCAAAAGAGTTTAAGCTGTGTGAATCTGCTCAATAAAAACAACCAAAAAAATTTAATAAAGAAGGTGGGGGGAATGCTCTTTGAGGAGTTATAAAACCCTTCCCAAACTGTACCAGGCTGAGGTGGCAGATTCTGTCTCTGAGTGACTTTTGAGTTAAGTTTGGCCTAAATTTTGTCCAAACCCAGCATCTCCAGGAGAAAATATCTCATGGATTGTGCAGTTTGAGGCAGCAGCAGTTGGAACCAAACTGGAGAACTGGTCTGACCCTTCTTACTGTGGGCTCTGAATGGAATTCAAATTCCAGCTCTGTCGTGATCCTTGTGGAATTCTCCTGAGCTGGTCCTGTGCTGCTTTACTGGGGATGAACAGCTGAGATGCACAAAATGCTCAGAGATACTGAGATATTTAAGTACTGGAATTTCTAGAAAGTTCTACCCAAATTCTTTGAATTTTAGGGTACTGAGCAATTGGAAGAAATAAGTTTATGGCAGAGGAGGAATTTCAGCACTGGCTTCTTTCCTTCTCCCCTGTGGATTGCATCATAACTCTGCCTGATGCTTAAAAGATTTAATTATTTTTGCACCTGTGGTTTTGCTTTAGATCATTCTTTCCCAGCTCATGGGATTCAGGGTCTCAATGAATTTTGCTTTCAAATAACAAATATCTGGGAATGAAAATTTTTTTTTTTAATGCAATCAAATATGATTTAGCTGACTAAACCATTATGAATAGACCCAAGCATTCCCTCAGAAATACTTGACAATATCTGTATGAAGGTAATGTCATCCATTAGCATTGTGTGAAACATAAAACATCATCCAGTATTTAAATCCAACTGCAGTGAATCCTCAGTAACTTTACTGACAGAACCTAAATTTAGGAACTAATTAAATTCCATGGAACAGAAGAATGCATTTCTCCCCTTCTTGTAAGGACAGAGATTTGGAGTGTTAGCTGTACTTCTATTTTTATATCATTGAGTAGACTTTTATATAGATAAAATTATATAGCTGTTTATTTTTTTTTTTTTTTTTTTTTTTTAATTTCTACATCTGTATTTAGGATCTTTGCACAAAGTCCAGCTCAGACCCCTCTGTGAGGGGGCTGCTGATGAGTGATTGAGCTCAGGGAGTGGAAGGGATAATTCCCTGCCCAGCCAAGTCAGGATCCAGCCCCACATCTGCTCAGAGCACCCAAAATTACTCATTTCACCCCCAAAGTCAGTTCAGGCATTTTCTCTCCCAGCCATTTCCCTGCCCCAGCCTCTGGCTGTGGAAGATTCCAGCTTCAAGGCTGTGGTGAAATTAAGTGTGGACCCAGGATCAGGGCCAAACACTTTAAATAATTGATGGACAGCTTGATTTCTTTAGCCTTGCTAAAGTAAACAGATTTTCAGATGAACAGGAGCTGAGTTAGGTGTTTAGTTGGGGGGAAAAAAGCCCTGTGAATTCCACTGATTTCCCCCAGGATTGACTCAGCTCTAGGAGAAACAGCTTGAGAGGATCACAGAATGGTTTGGGAAGGACTTTAAAGACAATCCAGTACTGATTTCAGGGACAAGGACAGGGCAGGGACACTCCCACTGTCCCAGGGTGTCCCAGCCCCAGTGTCCAACCTGGCCTTGGGCACTGCCAGGATCCAGGGGCAGCCACAGCTGCTCTGGGAATTCCATCCCAGCCCCATCCCACCCTGACAGGGAAGGATTCCATCCCAAAATCCCACCTAACCCTGCCCTCCATTCCCCCTTGTCCTGCCAATCCAAGCCTTTTTATTCTGTCATTCTTTGGATTCTTATGCAGACAAAAAAAAAAAAAAAAAAGAGGAATCTCTCTTAAATGAAATACATAATCTGCAAAGGAGAAAGCAGCAGGAAAGTTGTCATTGCTGTCTGTGAGCTGAAGCTGGCCAAGCACCACAAGGCTGTTTTGACTTTTGTGTAATTTTTGTAAATTTTTTATAAATCAATTACACAGCTGGAATAGCTGCATTTCTTATAACACCTGCCAAGGTGTGCAAGTGTGAGACAATGCAAGAGGCAAAGAATTCAAAGTCCCTGACCCAAATATTGTGTAAGTTGAGAAGAAAAGGCAAAGAGAGGCAAAGAGCAGGAGGAGAAGCAGCTAATGAGCATCCATGGTTTGATTGCTTAATGGGGCTGTGGTCTGGAGGCTGGTCTGGGGAAGGATGTCCTTTGGACAGGCAGGATGTGCAGGGAAGTGGGATTAGCTCCCTGCAGAAGGAGCAGGAAATGTGTCTGTGTTGGAGGCTGCTCAGATTCCACTGCTGCAAATGGCTCCATCTATTAGCTGGGAATAGCAGCGTGGCAGGCAGGGCAGAGTTAGGCTGGGCTTAGCAGGGAGCAGCCTGAGGAGAGCAGGGATGTGCTGCAGCTCAGAGGAACCTGCTGCAAACTTCCCCTGGAGCAGTTCCTTCTGCTGGTGGAATATCAGTGAAACAGGGCACTGCTGACAATTCATTTATGGCACTGTTTGTTTTCACTAATGCCACAAGATACCGAATTCTTAAAAATTCTCAGAGCTACAGAATTGGTCAGAGCAGCAAATATGCTTTGATCCCAAATGCCTTTTCCCCCTTCTCTCTATTTTTTATAATCCTTTTGCTCTATGGGTCATATTAGAAGTTTAAACTCTTCCTTATCCTTTTCTGAATCGGAACTTTTTAGAGATCATAAAACTTGTTTAGAAATCATAAAAACTTGTTTAGAAATCATGAAAACTTGCCTCTGAGGTGGCTCTGATGGCTTTGGGAGTGATGCTGTGCTGGTGGGATGGCTGGGCTGGGTCCAGGGGAGCATTTCCAGCCCCCAAATCTGGTGGGAAATGAGCAGAATCCTCGGTCACACCGAGTTCCTGGAGCCTCCAAACCCCTCCCCGTGCTCAGAACGCTGCTAACACAACCACAAAGCACTGCCAGGGTTCTTGTAAACCCAATATTCCTGGCTGGAAATGAATTCCTGCTGTTGTCACCTCATTCATTATCCTCTTCATGAAGCAATAGGTGATGCAGCCTTCTGCTGTGAAGGTCCCCACGACTGTTCATCTCCTTAGCCACTGTCACTCATCCCCTTCATTCCTGAACCTCATCATTCTGTGTTCCAGCTGCTGGATTTGATCCATCCATCATCTGTCAGCGACTTCTCAGAGACCCTGGACACATCCAGATGCATTTTCCGTGCAGGTCCTGCAAAGGAGAGCAATATTAAGCAGGGAGGGTTGGGCAAATCACACACTTTGCTGTGGTTTTGCTGTACTTCATCTCCAGATTAGCTTTTTTCAGCACTTTTCCCTCACAAGAGAAGCTGAGAATTTGTAATGGATAATTTTGGATTCGTGAGGGGTTTGTGGGTTTATTCCTATGGATTGACAACCACTCCTGTCTCACACTTTAAAAAAAAAAAAAAAAAAAAAAAAAAAACATGTCAGGAGAACTCTGCCCCCATGATCCAAATAAAAAGAGGGTGAAACTTTCCCCACTTTACTTCTTCATTGAACTTGATGATCAAGCTCAGGAGAGGTTTCCATGGTGCACATTTCCTTTCTTCCAAGGAAAACTGTTTTCCTTTGTGTATTTGCTGCTATTGTGCTTAATGGTCACTGTTCTGCAGGTTTAGCAGTCACTCCCCACACCTTGCAGCTTGAGAATAAATTTGCATATTTTAAATCAACATTAGCAGGGAAAAATCCATTCTTTGCCTAGGGCTGCTAGGATTTTTTTTTATTTTTTAATACTAAAATGCAGGTTATGCTGCAGGATCTGGTCTATTCTAGCAGTCAGCTGTGTTATCAAATAACTCAGATATTGATTCCTTACATCACCTGCTCCTTACTCACTGATTATATTTCATTTCTGTTCCTTCTTCTTTTGTAGAAGTACAAAATGAAAACCTGGTAGCAGTTTCTGGCTTTATTCATTTTCCTTTTCCCTGGTGGAGCCTTGTGGATTACATTCCTTGTCTGTTTACTGAACACTTTTTCTCTGCCTTTTTTTTTTTTTTTTTTAACAAAAAGATTCTGACTTGGAAACACTGAAGTTTGAATAGAGATTACAGTAATAATTTAATAATATGGGGCCATACTTGTAGCTAAGCTTTGTCCAGCCCAAGGCCAGGCTTGGAGCACCCTGGGATGGTGGGAGATGTTCCCTGCTGAAATCCTGCTCTCTTCTTCCATCTGAAGTAATTAATTTGTCCAATTTCCATTTTTCAATTTAAATTTGCCAGCCCCTGCCAAAATGCTGACATGTGTTTTACCAGAGATTTGTTAGGGAAGTCTTTAAAAATAATTCCCAGATAAAAGTCAAGTGCAGCGAACGAAATGCTCGAAAAAATCTGAAATGGCCCTGAATATTCAGATGATGATGATGATGATTATTATTATTAAATATTTATAATATTGATAACACTTTTATTTATATAAAATTTATATTTGTATTTATAATATTTAATAATAATATTTTATTAATTATAATAATATTTAGATTATTATTTTAAATAACAATTTTCCTTAAACCTTTTGGGCTTGGCCTTGCTGCAGGAGATGCTTGGCTCCTCTCAGAGCAGTGAGGTTCTGGAGGTGAGATTTTGTGGAATACCATCAAACCTCTCAGCTCCTGGGTGACCTCACAGCTTTGCTGAGCTGGCACCTCGGGGGATGTCACCCCTGGAGTGGGCACAGGTCACTGACCACACATGTAACTTTCATCCAGTTCCATCACTGTGCTGTGGCTGAATAAGGAAAAAGTGTGAAAAATCGGGAAGGAAATGATACTCCCAACCTGTGTGTTTGATCTCCAGGTGGTTCCATCCAGAGAATTCTCTGCCCTCGTTAGAGCTGTCCCTGTCAATGACTGTCACCGTGCCCTGACAACACTTAAACCATTACCTCGTTAAATATTGCCTGCTTAAAACACATCTCGGGCTGGTTTGACAAATGGCTTTCTTCACTTTAATGTGGAAGAGGAGCTAAATGAGTTAGTAAATGTTAATGTGGCCATGTTCTTCCCAGTTGCCCTTGGGACAGTATCAATAAGTGGCATTTATATGATATTATGGATGTGTTAATTATGCGTAGACAAAATAACGAGTAAGCAAAGGTCAAGGACAAACACAGCTCCCCCAGAAACAGCATCAAAGAGCTCCTAATATTGAAGTCATTACCATTATTGAATATTCAGTGTCATTTAAATTATGTGCATCCTTTTCACTGCTTATTTTTCAGGCCACAAACTGAGCAACTTCAAGGGCTGTGCAAATGTTTTGTGCCAAAACTCAGCACAACCCCAGCAGTGGCTGGGCTGGTTTCCTCCACACCCTGGTGAACTGCCAGGTGGAATTTGGGATTGATTTCCTCCTGGAAATGTAACCTTGTGATGCTTTTTTGCTGGAAATTCGAAATGAAGGAAATGAAAAGGTGGCAGTGCTGGCTGTTAAACTGCTGAACCTTGAAACTCGATGCAAATCAAAACAAAACGCTCTGGAGACCATAAATACCCAACTTTGCTCCTGCTCTGCTCCTTATCAATGTGCTTTGAAAAAGAACGAGCTGGAGAGTTCAAGCTTTGCTTTTTACTCCCAGCCATGAGGATAAAGCCCTTTTTTGGCAGGGGATCTTGTGAAATCCAGCGGGTTTTGTGAGGTGAGGCAAGGCAGAACTTAGCTGATCAATACGGCCATTAATTAGAATTAAAGGCTCAGCCATGATTTTTACTTTTACCTATTGACATCTGGCAAAACAGTTAAAAAGTCAATAAGAGTCTAAAAGTTTCTCTTAGGTGACTCAGTGAGGTTTCCTCCATCTCCCACAGGTGTCTGGAAAAAACCTCCCTCCCAAACAAGATGCTGTTCATGTATGAAATATTCATGTTGTGACATCAAACCATGCTGTACATTATTTCGGTGCAGCAGGCCAAAATTAGATTCACATTTTGTTTTGCTTATAAATGCCTGTCAGAGCTGCTAAATCAGTTTGTCTTTGCTGTCTTGAGATGGTGTCAGTTTGAATTTCCTTCACGCTGCATATTGTTTTGGGCAAAGGCACATTCTTTCTCCATCCAAGATGGAGTGCCTTGAAATAAAGCTCTTAAAAATAAAGCTGGAAAAGCCCAATAATTAAGATTATTTTAAAAAACCCTCTCTGGGGTGGCAGCTTGGCCTTTTTTAAGGTGATAGAGAAGCTACCAAATGCTGATGTACTGTGATATTTGATTTTCCCCATGTGCAAGTGTCACTTTTTGGATTATTTAATGGTTGTAGGGTGTGTAACAGGGCATCCTGGACTCTTGTGCTGATGGAAGTAGAGATGAGATTTGAGCAGCAGATTCTGAGGAACAATCAGATGATTCAGTGGTTGAAACTGCCCTGGTCCAGGGGGGATGTGCATCCTTCAGGCTGGCCCAGTGGGGCTGAGGAGGAATTAGGGCAGGAAGGAGGAATTAGGGGTTTGTCTGAGCTGTCTTAAGGCACAAACCCCACTGAGCAGCCCTCAGGTGGGACCTCATCCTTTAACTGGGGATGCAGGGGAATTCATTCACTCTTCGCTTTTTTGGGGCTCTGATATCTCATTAATGCATAAATAATCTCATCTTAGTTATCCTGATGCTAAAAAAAAAAATTAAAAAAAAATAAATTAAAAGCTGTGGTCCCCAGTCTGCCAGATATTTACATTGGAAATATCCCAGCAGAGGAGCTGTGCATGCATGAAAACATCCATTATCTCCTGCCTCTCCCTGGGTTCTCATCTCCATCCTGTGCCTGCAGCTCCATCCCTGAGGCATCCCCCAGCCCCAGGGGCTGCCCTGGAGACAGCACACATCTCCTCACCAGCCACTGGGCTGCATATTTCCACATCTTTTATTATTTAAAACCAGCTTTTGAAACTTTACCCTTCCTCCTTTCCCTCTTTACCCTAAGGTTTCCATGCAAATGCACCACTGCCTTGTGATTTTTTTTTTTTTTTTTTTTTTAATTTCTCTGGATTTCTCTTGGTCTTTCAGCATAATTCCTTTGAGATAATACCAGCAGATTTTGTGAAGTGGGGGGAAATAGTTTGTGTAAAATAAAAGTGTGTAGTTTGTGTAAAGGAGGAGTACATGGTTTGCTGATGTTGCTGTTTTCATACATTGGATAACATCAGTGTATAATTCATGATATATGAGTATAATTAATTCCATGAAATATGATCCAAACAAATGTAGCACCTGGCATATAAATCCTTGGGGTTTTCAGCTCAAATCCCCTCTGCAAAGCCCCCCCAGCCCTGTCCCTCCATGTGGCTCTTCCCAAAAACAAGGTCCCCATGATGAGTTCCTGTATTTTCCATCAGGACAAACCTTCCAAAAAGTTTTTTGTTTTTTTTTTTTTTTTTTTTTTTTGTTTTTGTGGTTTTTTTTGTTGTTGTTGTTGTTGTAGTTTTTTTTTTTTGTTTTTTTTTTTGTTTTGTTTTGTTTGTTTGTTTGTTTGGGTTTGTTTTTGGTTTGGTTTTGGTTTTGGTTTTTTTGTTGTTGTTGTGGTTGTTTGTTTTTTCCCACTGAATGATTTCTTGATAGCTGGCAATCTCCTGAATCATTTCTCATACAGAAATTGTTCTTGGAGGTGTTTTGCTCTGGTAACAGCAGCCCTGGAGCAGCTTTGTCACCATTTCCAGCCTGAGGGCTGGTGTTGGATTTCTTGCTCAGGTCACCTCATTTTTGTGTGTCTCTGTATTTTCTTGCTTGTCTTTGAGGGTTTTTTTATCTATTCCTTTGGGGTCTGAGAGTCTTTGAGCTTGAACAATGTGACTGATCTGAGCTGTGTTTTAATCCAATGATAAATAGTTAATTTTGGAGATTTGAGTTGACAGCAAAGCCACCTTGGAGTGTCAGGCTGAGACTTTGGTTTCCTCCTCTGATCAGATAAGGAGCAGATATTTCCTGTAAATCCTCCCCCAGTGTTCCAGTCCCACCATTAGAGCATTAAGTCAGATACCTGACACCCAATTTCACAGTAATTCCTGAGGAAAAAAGCACATTATATTTTTTTAATGGGCTTCTCAGAACTTACTTTGTTTCTTCCTGATGAATATGAATTCCAGCGAGTTCATCTGAATTCTGACCTTCAGCTTCACCAAAGTCTGGGGGTTCTGAAGCAAGAATATGGGCTCTAAAACTATCTGCTCTCCACATGAATGCTGTCTCCTGTTCCCATGAAATCCCCATGGAGTGCAGGAATAAAACTGCTTTAAGTGCTCCAAAATTCATCCGTGAGTTTCTTACAAACCACTTACATCTCGCAGAAATATTTTTTTTGTGTCAACATGACCTGTGCCAACCTTTCCCTCTCCAAATGGCTTTGTTTGGATTGTGTGCTGCCTGTGGGATCATCCCTTCTCTTGATCTCCTTTTCTTCTGGCTGCCAAGTAACACCAGGCAGGTCCCAGAAACTTCTCCTGATGTGCTGCAGCAGCCTTCCCAAGCAACCTGGCTGAATAAATACCCATTGAGTAACTGCAGAATGCATCCAGATTCTTTGTATTTTGATTTATGTTCTATCTTCCTACCTGTGCATCTCCCAGAGTAATTGCCAGTTTTCACCTCCCACAGAGAGATATAATAGAGCTGAAGAATAAGTGAAATGTGCTCTGTTTCTCTCTCTCTCTCCCTTTTGTAAGGGAGCCTTTCCATTCTCACTCTCATCATTTGCAAACTGAAAATCAGCCCCTCATTCCCAGCTGGCCTTGCTGGAAGCAGTTTGGATGTTTCTCTGTCCCCTGTCCTTGTGCCACTGCCAGCACGGGGACACCTGGGCACGCAGCCCTCTGCCCTGTGGGACATCAGGGTGTCCCAAATGAGCTGGGAGCCAGGAGCCAGGTGTCCCCTGTCCCAGAACTGACGTCCCCTGCCCCAGAATTGGTGTCACCTGTCCCAGAGCTGATGTCCCTTTATCCCAGAGCTCTGTCCCTATCCCAGAGCTCTGTCCTTTATCCCAGAGCTCTGTCCCTTGTCCTAGAGCTCTGTCCCTTTATCCCAGAGCTCTGTCCTTTGTCCCAGAGCTCTGTCCCTATCCCAGAGCTCTGTCCCTTGTCCCAGAGCTCTGTCCCTATCCCAGAGCTCTGTCCCTATCCCAGAGCTCTGTCCCTATCCCAGAGCTCTGTCCCTTGTCCCAGAGCTCTGTCTCCCAGAGCTCTGTCCCTTTCCCAGAGCCCAGAGCTCTGTCCCTTTTCCCAGAGCTCTGTCCCTTTCCCAGAGCTCTGTCCCTTTTCCCAGAGCTCTGTCCCTTTCCCAGAGCTCTGTCCTTTATCCCAGAGCTCTGTCCCTATCCCAGAGCTCTGTCCTATCCCAGAGCTCTGTCCCAGAGCTCTGTCCTTTATCCCAGAGCTCTGTCCCTATCCCAGAGCTCTGTCCCTTTATCCCAGAGCTCTGTCCCTATCCCAGAGCTCTGTCCTATCCCAGAGCTCTGTCCCTTTATCCCAGAGCTCTGTCCCTTGTCCCAGAGCTCTGTCCCTATCCCAGAGCTCTGTCCCTTTATCCCAGAGCTCTGTCCCTTATCCCAGAGCTCTGTCCCTTTATCCCAGAGCTCTGTCCCTTTATCCCAGAGCTCTGTCCTTTATCCCAGAGCTCTGTCCCTTTATCCCAGAGCTCTGTCCCTATCCCAGAGCTCTGTCCCTTTATCCCAGAGCTCTGTCCCTTGTCCCAGAGCTCTGTCCCTATCCCAGAGCTCTGTCCCTTTATCCCAGAGCTCTGTCCCTTATCCCAGAGCTCTGTCCCTTTATCCCAGAGCTCTGTCCCTATCCCAGAGCTCTGTCCCTTTTCCCAGAGCTCTGTCCCTTTATCCCAGAGCTCTGTCCCTTTTCCCAGAGCTCTGTCCCTTGTCCCAGAGCTCTGTCCTTTATCCCAGAGCTCTGTCCCTATCCCAGAGCTCTGTCCCTATCCCAGAGCTCTGTCCCTTATCCCAGAGCTCTGTCCCTTTCCCAGAGCTCTGTCCCTATCCCAGAGCCATGGCTCATCTCACCTGTTTAACCCCCAGGTGACACAGCCCAGCCAGCTGAGTGACCTGCAGCTCCCAGGCACAGCAGTGTTGTATTTTGCAAGCAAAACAATGTAACAGTAATAGAGATTTCCAGTTGAGTGGCTCTGTCTTGTGCACTCAGTTCCTCCCTGGATTTAACAAACTGCACAAGGACAGCACTGTAGGAATGGAATGGGTTGGGTTGGGAGTGACCTTAAATCCTCTCCAATGCCATGGCAGGGACACCTTCCACTGATTTTTAAAGCTATTGGAGCATTTGGTTTGGATTTATAAATTACTGACAAAAAAAATCCCCAAAAAAAAAAAAAAAAAAAAAAAAAAAAAAAAAAAAAAAAAAAAAAACCCAAGAGTGACAGGGTTATAAGTTTGAAATAACAACTTTTCTCCTACCAAAATGGCATGTTATGTGAGCCCACGATAATCCATCACCATTGTGGCTCCCAGCAGGAAAAAAAAAACAAGTACTCACAAAATTACCATCCTGCTTGAAATTCACTCTCTGAACACCCTGAAAATCCTAAAGATCTCAGTGCTGCTTAGGAGAGCCATTCCTACAGATTGTCCAGTCTTTGAGCACTTTCCACTGGATCTTTTCATGTTTCAAATCTGTGAAGCATTCGTGTGTCATTGTGGGGTGTAAAAACTTCAGAAACAATTAAGACTTCAGTTTCTTCTGGCACCATTTTTTACCTTTGTCGAGGAAATAATAAAAAATTAGCCATTTAGGCTACAAAATTGGCCTCTTTTTGCACGGTGCAGTTGTAGTTTTAATCAGTACATGCCTTAACAACCCTAGGAGGAATTCATTATTTCTGTAGCCACAGCATGGTGTCCTTTCTCCTTCCACTCAGACTACATTTCTTGCCATGTGCAGGATAAAGTTTGAAAAGTTTAATTATAGAATGAAAAAGAAAGGGTCATAAAGCAGAAAGAAAAAAAAAAAAATCTCAAGTCTTGCAGATTTTTGTTGTAAATGGTTGAGGTTGGCCACGATGTTCTGAGGGATTATATGAAAGGACAGGTTGCTGCTCTTTTCCTGCATTGTACACATAACTGCCTCATTTGGCATTAATTGAGTGTTAAATTATCTGCAGGAGTTTTGGCTTTTAGGTCAGGTGCATTTTAGCTGAACTGCCCCCTCATCAGCGGTGGCAGCAGGGCTAAAACCAAGCCTTGAGTGAGGATTAGTGACCACAAAGCCGAGCCTAGGAGCTGCCTCACGTCATCCCAAATCAGCCCAACAGCCGGAGAATGAGTAATAAAACCCATCCTCAGCGCGAGAAGAAATAAACATCATTACAAGGTCAGCGCTGCTAAATTGCTGTCCTCGCTGTATTATCAGAAAGTAATGAGAAACACCTTCACCCTCCGAGAGGAGTCAATAGAAAATCAGCAAAGAGCCGCTGCAGACATCCTTTCATTGCAGCAGGGACAGGGCTGGGGTAACACAGACACCCCCTGTGGGAGTCCAGGACGTTTTCCTGACTCCTCTGGGGATGGAAAAACCCCTCTAGCAGCTTCTCAGAGACCCCCGAATGAGACCCAGCTGTCTCAGGGGCTGAATTTAACCCCTTGGGACAATCTGGCAACATTGCAGGAAGAATTACAAGTCACAAAAATAAGTAAAGTGTAAATTAGAGTATTAGAATGTAGAATAAGTAGATTTTTGGATTGTTTACGATAAAAGGGCCATGTGGCCAGCATGGAGAATTTGGGGCGTGGTGTGCCACTTCCTTCTTCTTCTCTGTGCCATCCATGTTGGATGACATGCTGGCAGCCACAGATTGGATGGGGACAAGACTGGACAGTGTAATAAGGTTGTGCTGTATTGGAAGGTAATTGTAAATATTAGAGACGTAGATTAGAGTATAAAAGATAAGTCCTGCCTCTCGCAGGGGAGCATTTTGATCATGGTCACAGAGCAGAGCGGACCTCTGTCAGCCTGGCTGGGACACTTTATAGATAAGATACAATAAACAGCCATGAAAAGAAAAACAACAACAGAAGATCATCTCGTGCAGTGTCTCTTTCTCCAGCGGCCTCAGGAAAAACCTCGAACCGAACCACCACCTACGTGTCAGTCCAAGGGGGTCTCGCGCGTCCTTAACGAGACACTCGGGGGGGCACAGACACCCCCAGGCACGCACAACCTTTCAGGAAAGGACAAACACACCCCAGCAATCAGCCGAGCCACCCACCGCCCCTATTTTATGAATAAATGGTAGATTTGCCTTCTGCGTGTTGGCCAAATAATGAAAAAATCCCGGGATTTGGGAGGCGTAAAATTGCAGCCAATTTCTGTTGATAGCCGGCAAATGGAGTGGGGATGGAGCTAAGGGGAGACAAAATCCAAAATGAGAGGGGACATCAGGGCGTGGAAATTCCTCTCCCCAGAGCTAATCAGAACTTGTTGCTGGATACTGATGGGAACCAGGGAAGCAGCTTGGATTTTTTTTTTTTTTTTTTTTTTTTTTTTTTTTTTTTTTTTTTAACGCTGCTCAAGAATAAGAGAAAATAATTATAACAATGATTATGCACCTGCTGGATGTGGGAGCTGTGTAACCAGGGGTGTCACCTCTCTTGGACCAGTGGAATCATTTCTACCCTTGCTACCACAAACTATTCTATATAAGTTTTATTTCTTTAAATAAAGGGCTTTTGGCTTCTCCATTGCACAAAGAAGTTTGTTGCTATGTCCTTTAACTGCTCCCATAGCCCAAATGCAACAAAAGCTAAGTGTCCTATTGCCAGCAGCGGGGACAGCGTTCCAGGATGGGAATTACAGGATAATTATGTCAGAAATCACAGCAGAGGAATGTGCTGACTCAGGACATTGTCACCTGCCTCCCTCTGTCACCCGGTGCCACCTGTAACACATCATTTTACCCAGGGATTGAGGGAAAACTCAGGGATTAACTCCCAGCCAATCCAGCATTCCCAGTGTAATCGCTCTAATTTGCAATTGTAAACCTCCCCTTATCAATTAATTTACATTGTACAAAGAAATATCTGATTATCTTTGTGCAGCGCTGTATTTACGCTGAGATTTGATTGTGAGTAATTAGCACGTAATGCAGAGGGTTATTTCTAGCCAAGAAAGGGGTGCATTTATGTGCAGTTAAAATAATTGCAGTCTTCTGACAGCAAATCTATTGACTTCTCCTCTTTTTGGATGTGTCTAACAGTTTGTCTGGCCAAAATTGTTGTCTGGGCAAAGCTGGGACTGCTTGGGATGCGTTTGGTTAACTTTATTTTTCCATTTAAAAATCTTTCCTCTGCCTCCCAATCCTACCCTGCCCTTGCTGGAGAAGGGGATTTGTGGCAGGGCTGGGTGTGTGGAGGATGAATCCCATGAGCTGGTGACCTCAGTGCCTGGCATGGATGAATGCTCCCCGAGGAGCATCTCTAGCACAAAATATTACCCCATGACAGGAATTCCTGCTCAGGGTGTGCTTTATGAATGCCATCAAGGGCAATGGGGGCTTTCATGTCCAGCATCAGTGATGATGGTTTTATTCCCCTTGCTGCCATCCTCAGCCCTCCATCACCCCTCTTAGGCTCAGCTTTACAGCCACAGCTGCTTCTCAGCCTCCAGAGCTTGTTCTTTTGAGAGAAATCCAGAGTTTTCTGAGTGTTAGCATTTCAGAGGAGCTCTGATTCCAGATGAGGGGTTCTGTCCTCACTGGGAAGGCTGTGATGGAGATGATGCTTTAGGATTTCAGCTTTTATATTTTCATGTGTTTGTAATCCTGCAGTTCTTTAGTGTGTCACTCCAAACTCCATATTCAGTGCTGGCTGCTGCTCTCCCACTTTGGGCAGACACAACAATTCCTCTCCAGGCTGGGAATCAAGGACACCTCACTGCCTCAGGCCCCAGAGATGGGAACAAAAGTGAGTTGGGGGAGCAAACTTGGGGTAAATGACTTCATTACCTGCAGCTGTAATTGGGAGATTAACCCCCAAAATGCAAATGAACCAAACTTATAAAAGTGTAAAACCCATGACCTGAAGGCCCTTCAATAAATACAACAGCTTTTTATTCCCTTAATTCTGTCTGGCCTCTGTTTTGGAAAAAGGACATCAGAGAAAGGAGATGCCCCATTCTGCTGCTGGCTCAAGGCCACTTCATTGGCATTTGGGGCTCTCCAATCTGAAGATCTGGGAGAATATTTGGGATCATGAGTAGCACCAAGGAGCTCTCATGGAATAGTCCCTGTCTCCTGTTGGGCTGGAGCTGCTGGGCTGGGCTTTGCTTCAGCTGAAGAGGATTTTCTCTCTGATCTAACAAGAGCATCTCTTCACTGCTCCCTGCTGCTCCTGCATTCAGCAGAGGAGCCCCAGGCAGGCACTGGTGCATTTGTGATGATGCTGTGGGATCATCTCCCGTGGAGCTGAGGGAGCAGCTCTGGGAGATTCCTCTCCTGCCCCACCCGAGCCACCAGTGGGAATCAAAGCCACCTTTCCACTCATTTTCCCTCTGATGGGGTGTCCCTGTGCCAGCACTGCCAGCCAGGAACAGCAGTGCTGATGGTGCAGCTGGGCAGGATTGGGTGAGATGAGCCTCACCTAGAGCAGGGGGAGGAGATGGGGGAGGAGATGGGGCAGGAACTCATTAGAGAGGGTGGAAAACCCCAAACTCTGCTGGGCTGAGCCCTGGGGCAGAGCAGAAGGAGCTCCCAGCAGCTGTCCCAGCCTTGGTGAGTCAGGGGGGCTCTCATGGGGTGTTGGGGTCTGTAGGGAGCTGAGGAAGGTGGTGGAGTGAGAATTTTGCTTGAAGGGAGTGTCATGTTGAGGATGAGGGTTGAGTTGGGCTCTGTGTTTATTTGTGGCTCTGCTGAGCTCTGTTTCACAGAACTTTTCTTTTTCCTGCCCCAATACCTCCTGTGCTTTGCCTCCCTTGGTAAAACTGATGTTGTTAGGTTGATAATACTTTGCTTTTTTGAAAATGTGGCTCCTGTGGAGCACCTTTGGGCGCTGTTGTTCCCAGAAAAGTGTCTAATATCTCCTGGTTTTCTTGTGGTTGGAAATAATAAGTTTATTTTGTATTGAGAACCAACTTAGAGCTGGGTCTGGCTCAGTGGGAGCTGCTTTAGGGTTTATTTGCAAACCATGAGCAGCTCATAGTGGTCAGCTGAGTTTTAAAGCTGGCCAGAACCTTGGAGGATATTTTAGTTAACTCCTGATCAAACTACACCAACTCACCATGAGGTGTTTTCCATTGCTGGGCTGTAGAAGCTGTACAAAAATAAAATTTACCCCATGCCATGCAGCTTTACAGTTTTCCACAGGAGCTTTTGCTTTGTGTGTTGTTCCTGAATCTCCCTTCTGTGGCATTTACAGGTTAATTCCTTCCATTCTATTCCACCTATTTATGTATTTGTAGCTATATGTTTACATTTCTATTTCCATGCATTTTATTAAGATTATGAAAAGAACACTGAAAAGAAAAAGGAAGAGTTTCTCTTTCTTAAGTAGGAACTTCTTTTAGACACTTGGGCCATTTCTGCATGAGTTGAACCATTGCTCAGAGCTCTGGGGATGAGCAGCCAGGAGCTTTTCCCAAAAGATGGCCCAACCTAAATCATGAGCTGCTCTGCCTCTGAGGATTGAGCAACATCCTTCACATGGTACAGAAATGATTAAATTCAAGGTAGCAGAGCTTTTGTACAGAAGTGTAAATAGTCTGCAGGGGAAAATTTGGGGTTTGCTCATCAAAACAGGCACAAAATGGTCACAAAGTGAGGAGAGCCTCAGGCTGGTGGCTCCAATTCCAAGCAGAGCCCAAATCCCTGAGCTGGCTCAGGCTGGGGTTGCTGTGTATTAGGGAGTTTATGACCTGGATAAAAACCTCAAGTCAAACAGCTGCCTGCTAAATAATTCAGCAGATTGATGGAATGATGGCTTTGAAGATGGAGATGTTGCATTGACTCTTTCAGGGGGAGCAGGAGGGGCAGTGGAGCTGCTGTGCTTGGCTGGGTCCTGGCAGCACCCCTGAGCAGGAGGCTCAAGTAGAGCTAAAAGTGAGAGATGAAACAGATTTGACACCTGGTGGGGATTTAAAATTAAATGCATATTTTTTTTTATTTTATTTTTTTTATTTTTTTTTATTTTATTTTTTTTTAAATTTTATTTTTTTTTTTTTATTTTTTAATTTTTTTAATTTTTTTAATTTTATTTTTTTATTTTATTTTTTATTTTATTTTTATTTTATTTTTTTATTTTTTATTTTTTTAATTTTTAAAATTTTTTTATTTTAATTTTTTATTTTTTTTTTTATTTTTTATTTTTTTTTTTTTATTTTTATTTTATTTTTTATTTTTTAATTTTTTTTTTTTTAAATTTTTTAATTTTTTTAATTTTTTTTTATTTTTAATTTTAATTTTATTTTTATTTTATTTTTATTTTATTTTATTTTTTTATTTTTATTTTAGTAGAACTGGTCTCTTAACCAGTTTTTAACCCAAAATCCTACGGGGGCAGGGAGGGGGGTGGAAAAAAAGTATTTACTTGCTGAATCCTCAAACGTCTTAGTTTTGCAAAGGAAAAAAGCAAAACCAACTTTTTTTTTTTTTTTTTTTCTTCAGGAAAAGCAAAACCACTTGTAAAAATCAACACTTTTATAAATCTTCATTCTCCTTAAGACATTTGTAGAAATATATTGAACTTCTCTATTTTTTTTTTTTTCTCTTGGACAACTTCTAGCCAGCTTTGTTGCAGTAATAGAGACTTCAGACCTAAAGCCATTTTAATTTTTTTTTTTTTTTAAGATTTTTTTAGATGTAACAAAACTGTTACCCACAAGGAAGATCAAAAAACAGGAAAAAGAAAAAATTCTTTCTGGATTTTGATCTTCCTTGTGGGTTTTGGGCTTGAACTCACGATTTCATTTATGGGATTTTATTTTATTGCTGATTTTTCAATATTTGGGGGTATTTTATAAATCCTCTGGAAGAAGTGTTTGACTGAGACACAATTTCCTAGCATGGGTTGCTGACTAGTGGTGGAATTGCTGTGCCCAAGAAATCCTGGATGCTTTTTGCAGGGAAGGAAAGTTTGTTGTGCCCCAGTCACTACTGACATTCTCCTGTTTTTGGGAAGGGTTTTGGGAGGCTTTTGCTGATGCTGTGTCAATTTTATTACACTTACTTGCTTTCCTTTGTGTGCACTGTTTAGAGCAGCTGAATAAGGTTAAAATATTGATTTTTTTTTTTTTTTTTTTTTTTTTTTTTTAGTTCATGTATGATTTTCCTGCTTTCAAAATCCTGGATTTTTTCCAGGTTTCCTTAGTGGCATCCAGGACTTGCTAAATAACTGTCTTAAAAATTGATAATGCATCAGGCCTGTTCAGTTAAAATTCAGAAATTTTAAAAAGAAGGGTTGGAGTAGATTTTTTTTTTTTTTTAATATCCACTGGATATGCAAGTGGGACATTTCCTGGCTTTATCCTTGGGGTGAGACCCCAAGGCAGGAGCAGAGTTAATGTGGCTTTGCTGGTTTTCAGAGCACTCATAAATAGGAATGCAACAGTTCCCCCAAGATGATGGGTGAAAAAAAAAAGATAAAATTTGAAAATTAAAATGCTGCTTTTGTTGAGGCAACTCACTGTTGGGTGAGAGGGCTCACCTGGCCCTGCACCTCCCACCCCAAAAACCCTCCAAGTTTTGTTGAGAACCTGCAAACCTTTGGGACTTTCTCTCCAGCTTTGATTTTCATTTTTTGGTGTTATCACTGTCATTTCTCTACCCATCCAGAGCACCACCAAGTTCCATCTCTTACTCATCCTGTTGCTTTTTCCACGTGAAAGAATGGGGGGGAGAGCACCTGGAAATTTTTTTTTTTTTTTTTTTTTTTGTGGCTGATGTGGCCACAGGAAAATTCAAATTCCAACCCCTCAGACTCCTGCCCATGTCTCTGCACTGCCTGACCTACTTGTGCAACTTCTCAGCAATTCTCCAAAGAAACCAACTTGGGAGGGAGTAGACCTTGTTTTTTTGGAGAACATGGTGCTGAGGGAGGATGTGGGCGATCTGAAATGTCTTGGGGTTTGCAAGGACAAGGAACAAATTAAGAAGAAGCAAAACAAACAATTTAATGGTGATGGAGCTGTAGCTCCAGTGAGGAGAGGCTGTGGGCGTGCATCCATTTTATCTCCCTGCACAAGATGATTCCTCACCACAGAAGGTCATAAAAAAATCTCGCTGCTGAGTGCTGGAAGATGATTTTGCTAAAAGTTGGAAATGTTTTATTAGCAGTCAATAGTTAAGGCCCTCGTTTACAGCAATCAGGGGACTGTGAGTACAAACCTTAGCTTGGCAAATAAGCCCCTAATTGTCACCTCAGCTAAAAACCCAATGGTAAAACCTGGGAAATGAGCTGTCAGCACTGCTAATTATTATGTGTTGTGTAATTAATTACTCAGTGCCTGATTTGGTTTTTTTTTGTTTTGTTTTTTTTTTTTTTAATCAGTGACCTTTCCTGTTTGGTGCTTTGTGATTGGTTGCAGGTGATTGGAGAGATTTCTGTTCACTCACAAGTTTTTGCTTTTGGCACTGCAATCCCAGTAAGAAAACATTGAATAAAATGGAGTGATGGGAATAAGGGATGAAGGGGAGCAGGTTTGAGTTCATAAGAGAAGACATTGGACTCTCCTGCTCTGTGCCATCAGCTGAGACAGGCTTTGTCCCAGTAAAAAGTGCAGAAATGCAGAAGTTTTAGGAGATCCCATCAGTTTTTGTCAAGCTGTAGTGGGATTGTCTCAGAGCATGGGCTGGGGATGGCTTGGGGAGCTCACCCAGCCTCAGCTCCCTGAGGACAGGGACAGAACTTGGGTCCTGGACAGCTTTGGAGCTGCCACACTGCCACCTCACCAGAACTGGGATTATAAACCTGCAGTTTATGGTGTCTCAAATGTGGTTGTTTCCTTAAGAGGAGCTGGCACAACCCATCCCCTTCTTCTGCCTGGAGAATGAAATGAAGATGTTTTATGCTGGGCAAAGCCACAAGCCCAAAGTGTGACAGTATCAGAATTGTCCCTTTGTGTCACCAAAGCCTGACAAGTTCAGCTGCAGTAGCCTCAGGGAAGTTGATGGGCTCTGTGCAAATGAGAGGAGGATCTCTTCATCAGCACTTTGGAGAGACAGAGGCATTGCTCAGACTGTGCAAACCAGTTTAATTAGTGTCATTGCTTTGCATTGCAAGTAGGAAGGTGATGAGCACATCATCCTCTGAGTGCAGCTCCTGGAGTTGTCATGTTCTTTTTCCTGATATTTGGACTCTCCACCTGAATCTGTGTGTGAGAACAGCTTTGGGACAGCATCTTTCTAACAGGTGCTTCTCCTCTTTGCAGTCAGGAAAAGTTTTTTTTACAGTCAGGAAAAGTTTTTTTTGATGGAGCAGGAAAACCCATTTTAAGTAGTAGAGATAATTTTAAGGGTTATGCACCTTACAAGTTCAATTTAGGAATCAGCTGGTGAATCCCTTTGACCTGCATGGCTGCATATTAATAATAAATATAGACACCACAATTGTTTGGAGAGATTGTCAGAGAAATCTCAGCGTTCTTTTCATTTGTGAAGCAAATGACAAAGAACAAATGGAATTGTAAAGCCTGAAAATCCAATATAAATTTGTAATGCTCATCCCCACTTGATGAAAACAAATAAGAGTTTGAATTTTTTTTTCCCCTTTTTTTTTTGGTTAGAATAAATCACATGAGATCTCTATTCTGACAGCATTTTGCTTGGAAGTTAAAGCCCTCAGTCCCTGGGAGAGCTGTGCTGGGGATTAGGCTGCTGGAGTCTTTCCTTCAGGAGATAGATGACACTTGCAGAATGATTTTGGCTGACTCACTAAACAGTGTTTAAATGCACAGGAAATGCTTCTGCACATGGGATTTATATTTCAGCTCCAGAAAACTCTGCCTGTTCCTTTGAGCTCCCCCAATCAATCCACTGCTGGGATTGGTGAGCAGGAGCAGCACCAGGGATGCTGGGGAAGGGCTGGGCTGTGGCTGGAGGGTGAAAATTCAGAGTTCAGCTGCTCTGGCTTTGTTTTGAGAAGCAGCAGAGCCAGGATTAGGGCAGAGCTGGGTGGGCATGGGTTTTGTGTGAGGAATGTCCTCTTGGAGCAGGAATAGGGATGGCAACACAGCAGTTTCCTCCTGAGGGCTGCTGGAAATGAAGACAAGCAAGAGCAGGTTCAGATGCACTTGATTATTTAATAACATTCATTAATGAGCCCACAGCCCACAGGATTGTGTTCTCATGTTATTTTAGCCTAAATGAGGAATATTGTGTGGAAGGTTTGGAAGCTCATGTTAGAAAACAGGAGCAGGAAAAGGTTTTTATAGTGTACAGGGGGTTGAGATAAAGACAGATCTGCAGTCTGAAGGCTCCTGGAGTGAAGCAGAGATGCAAAATCTCATCATTTCATCTTGGTTAAAAACTGAATTTTGAAGATAGGACAAGTCTATGGTTTAGCAGGCAATGAAACACTGCCAGAGGAGGCTGATTCATAAACCTAAACCCACAACAGAGCCAGGGACTGTAAAAATAATCAGCAAAGGAGTTGTTGTGTGCTTGGAGTGACCAGGGGAGAATTTTGGGAATGCCAGGCTGATGCTCAGTAATGCCCCTGTCCTGGGCCAGGCTTGATTTCTTCCCCAGGAAACACCATCCCCCCTTCCCTGCAGCCTCATCTCCAGGTGCTCTGAGGAAATCAGGAGTGGCAGGATCTGCAAATGACACTGAAAATCTTCCAGGTGGGAAATGCACCTCGGGTTTCTGTGGGAATGCTGCTTGCAGCCCCATCTGCATTCATTTGTGTCAGTGTAAACTCGGGGTGCAATGTATGGATTTCTGCTGGCAGCACATGAGAGATCAGCACTTCTCTCATCAGTGCTCCCTCTTGCCAGCTCCCAGAGAACTGCCTCCACAAAAAAAGTGGAATTTTTCTGTGCAAATACACAGTATTACTGTGAAATGAATCCTCTCTATTTTTATTTTCTGTCCTTAAGTCGTTTTTTTTTTTTTCCCCTTGAAGGATGTGCTGTTCCTTTACATGAAATGAGGCTTGCACAAAACCGAGTTTCTTCTGATGTTTTTTTTGGAAGTTACAGCTTCAAGAACAACTGCAGTGGTGACTGGGGAGCTGCACTAAAAGAGTGTTGTTGCCTTTTCCTTTGGAGACAACTTCCTCTCCGTGTTCTGAAGGGTTTTTTTCAAAGCCTTCTGTTGACAAGGGATGCAGAAAATACTGAACCTGCTAAATTCAGATTTTAGTGTGCTGTCTTCCACAGTGTCTGTGGCTCTCAGTACCTGTTCCAGGTTGTTTTCCACTTGGGATGAAGGTTTGGGTTTGAATTCCTGGGAAGCTGTGGCCAAACCCTCCAGGCTGAGGGAGGTTTCTTTATTATTTAGCAAAATTGCTTGGGCACTGCTGATGTTTGGGGGGAATATAATTTAAAAGCTTTAGGTTTTCAGCCTGAAGTTCAGGTTCAGTGCTGCTGGTGAGGATAATGTATTAATTTAATACATGTATTAATTTAATACATGTATTAATAATAATAATTTAATACAATGTATTAATTAATTTAATCACCATCTCCAGCCCTGAATTTTAAAGGTTGGAAAAGCCCTCTCAGAGGAGTCCAAACGTTAACCCAGCACTCACCACCCAAGCACCAAATCTGCAGGTTTTATCAAGAGTATCTTGCCATTCCTGTGGGATGAAATCCTGTGCTGAAAACAGAATATTCTGAATGTGCCTCCTCCCTGGTTTGAGTCAATATCTCTCTGCCAAGGCAGAGTGCTTCAAGAAATTGTCCAAAAGAGTGTTCCTGTTGTTGGAACCTGCAATTTCTGGAGGATTTGAGTGGATACATGCTGCTGGCTTGATCAGAATCAGAATCAGAGATTTTTCAACCAGTCCCCTGCTCCTTCTCCCCAAAATGCAGAAGTATCCAAAGTGCTGGATGGGCAAACGGGAGCTGAGGTTTGAGTGCCCACTCAACGTGAGCAGCTCCAGCAGGAGAAAACAGCAATGAGCTTTGTAGTAACTGCATTTGCTGGGAGAGGGGGGAAGAGAAAAACTCAGATTTCATCCAGAGTCTCCCACGTAAATTCCAAAAAAAGCCGCCCATGCTCGGTGCTGCACACAGGCGTGATGGGGATGGAGAAACAAAGCCCAGAGCGTGGTGAGGTGCAGCTCTGGGGGCTCTGTGGGACACCTTTTGTCCCCTGGCTCCTCCTGGGAGCCACGTGGGCTCCAATTCTCACTGTGCTGAGGAGAGCAGGCTTGGCTAAGTCCAAACTGCAGAGTTTTTTCCTCTTTGTTTTCAGCTCTGTAAGTGCCTAAAAATACGCAGCAACGTTGGTGTTGGAGCCTTGCTTAACCTGAGCAAGTTGTTCTCCCAAACTTTCCCTGAGTGAAGTGATGAGTTGAACAGTTAAGAGTAAACAGAGTAATATTTTGATTGGTACAAAACCTTTCGTTTCTTCTCCATGTCTAATTAGTGTAGCTCTGAATGTCAAATATTTCCCCGCTCTCCCCGGCGCTGTGCTCACTTTGGTGGGCTCCATCTGGCTCTGCCTTCCTCCAGCCTGCTCCTCTTGGAAAAGCTTTCCCAGACCTGGGGCTGCTGCTGGGGCTCTTCACCCCAGCAAATCCAGCTGGGGAATGGAGCTGTGCAAGCTGAGCTGGGCCATGAGTGGAGCTCTCAGTCTGGGAGATGTCAGTCCTGGCTGGAAGCTGCTGATGGGTGGGAGTGGCATATCCACAATAAATGAAGGCAAAATATCCTTTTAGACTATCAGGAGTGCAATTCTCCAGTACAGAATGTGGTGTAGCAGCTTTTTAGAGTCACAGAATCCCAGAAAGGTTGGATGGGGTTTTAAATCCCACCCAGTGCCACCCCTGCCATGGCAGGGACACCTCCCTCTGTCCCAGGCTGCTCCAGTGTCCAACCTGGCCTTGGGCATTTCCAGGGATTCAGGAGCAGCCACAGCTGCTCTGGGAATTCCAGCCCAGCCCCTCCCCACCCTCACAGGGAGGAATTTCTTCTCAATATCTAATTTTCAGGGACTTCAGTGGCAACTCCATTACAGGAGCAGGGGTGTGCTCTGGTTGTGACTTCCTCACAGCAAATTGGAATTCAAGCAACAACCCAGGAAATGGGAGCTTATCTCCAGGCAAAATGTCAGGCTTCTTTTTCTGCCTCTCCTATCTGGGATGTGTTGATAGTGAAAAAAAAAAAAAAAAAAAAAAAAAGCTTATATTTCCTTATATTATATCACTTTTGCTGCATTTCTGGTGCCCACTGAATTCTAGTTTCATAAACATCATCTCCATTTGCCATATGTTCTCTGTGTGACCCATACCCAGCTACCAAACATGTGAAGCTCTGGGTTTAAAGCATGCATTGCATAAGTTTCTTGGTTTTTTTTCCTATTTCTTCAAATTTTATTAGCATGTGGTTTGGATGATCTAATGAGAAATGGCTCTGCTTCAGCCTGCTCTATGGGATTGAGGTTGTCAGCTGAGAGCTGCACTGAGTTATCAGTGGAAGAATTGCAGCCTTTAGTGAAATCAGAGGTGGGAAAATCAAGATTTGAGTCATCCCAGGGGGAAAGGTTGAAGCCCAGGGTTGTGTGCAGGGCTGAGGGTTTTGGAGAAGAGATCTCATGGATTGGGGGATCTGGATCAAGCAGTGGCAGAGGATCTGACCAGGTTACTGCTGTAAAACAGTAAATAAAAGTAATCCAAGACAATATTTCTCTGCAAAACAAATTAACAATAACCAGGATTAATTCAGTGTCTTAAATTATCAGTATAACCAACATTCCATTTGAATTTCTTCTTTCAGGTATTGGAAATCTGACTGAATGCTACATATCATGCACTGGAGAAGGTAACAATTCTTTAATCCTAGTTCTGATGTGTTGGTGTTAATTTCTCTTCATTCTTAACATCATTGCATTGAATGTCAGAATCTCCTTTGTGTTGTTTGTGCTTTAAATAATTTGCCCTGGAGTTTCTTTGTGCACTGACAGGGGGTTTTGATTTCCTTTTTTAAAGTATATAAATCTGCATTTAAATACTGAGGTGTGTGTATATTGCATTTATACAATTTTACATTGAAAAGTTTATGGAAAATGTGGAACAGTTTGCCTTCAGCTATTATTGTAAATGGAAAATTGTAAATTATATCTATTTAACAGGATGTATGGAAGTTATAGAATGAATCATTTTCAGCAGGATATTGATATCTTGTTATCAATAATGTTTCAGTGGTTTTTTTTTGTTTTTTTTTTTTTTTCTCTGGTTAGGCTATTATTGTTCTTGTCAAGAGATTTTCAAAATTGGTGTTTAATTAATCATTGCATGTTTGACTCTGCAATTGAATTAGTCAAAAAAAAAAAAACCTGTGGCGCTCCTGAAACTCAAATTTTCTTAATGGCCTCTCAGTTTGAATGTCAAAGGGAATCAATCTTGTTAGTGGAGAGGTGGGTTTTGTTCTATAGAACCTAAAATTATCTTGAGGGGTTTTTTTTCCAGCATGCTTTTAAGTCTGAATTATCTTGTTTCCAAAGAATGAACAAGATGTTTTCAGAGCTTGCAATTATTTGAAAAATAAATGTTGTCTTAGTTTTAGATGTTATTATTGTATCTGTTCTGAGACACTACAGATGGCTTCTGACTAAAATATTGAATTTCTTAATTCTTGGGGGTTTTTTCTTGGTCCTGGGTGGTGTTCACAATGAAAACTGAAGATGGAGATCAAGTAAATATTCTCATTCAGCCTGGCTCTTTTGGAACGTGCTATCTTGGTGTGAGGTTTTCAAAGACAGCATGATAAATCCTGTGATAGATCACTTTCTAGTCTTTCTAGTGGTCTGAAAGGAAAAGCTTATTTCTTCATATAAAAGATAACTTTGAATAATGGACTCCTCATCCCTTTGGACAGTACTCCTAAATTAGCCTCAGAGCTCCTTCTCAGGTGAAATCTCATTTTCAGGTTCCCCACAGTAGAAAGGAGAGGCTGATCCCCATCTCATGTGGGAAGTGTTTTCAATCTGCTGATGAAAAGTACTTCTGAAGAGTTAGGCAACCTTGATTAATTGAGCCTGAATAAGAAGTGCAGGATCAAATCTCAGGATATTATTTTTAGGCTGCAGCCTTGTGTTCTGCATTCCAAATCCTTAAATGCCAGTTTGATAGGAAGTGTGGAGGACTGGAGCAGACAGTTCTGAGCACGCTGGTAATGGTTTGCAAATGCTGACACCACCCCAGACAGGAGGATGGAAATTGCTTTCTGTTTACAGAGCCTTGAACTCCTGGGTAAACACTCCTCATTAGTGAGGATGTGACTGGAATTTGGGTTAAATGCCTTCATTCTGGTGGTGCCTCAGGATTTCAGCTTTTATATTTTCATGTGTTTGTAATCCTGCAGTTCTTAGTGTGTAACCCCAAACTCCATATTCAGTGCTGGCTGCTGCTCTCCCATTTTGGGCAGACACAACAATTCCTCTCCAGGCTGGGAATCAAGGACACCTCACTGCCTCAGGCCCCAGAGATGGGAACAAAAGTGATTGGGGGAGCAAACTTGGGGTGAATGACTTCATTACCTGCAGCTTTAATTGGGAGATTAACCCCAAAATGCAAATGGACCAAACTTATAAAAGTGTGAAAACCTGTGACCTGGGATCCATTTTTGGGTGCAGGGCTTTGTCTGCCCTAAATGTACCTGAAGGCCCTTCCATAAATAGCACAGCTTTTTATTCTCTTAATTCTGTCTGGTTTTGGATAGTCCCAAAGGCATTAGTGGCATTAGCTCAAGGGATATCTGAAATAAAAGCTGCTGTGGGAAGCACTTGGTGAATGTGAGCCATTAAAAGCTCAGGGGTGCCCTGTGGGGTGCTGAGCTCTGGGAATGGCACCACGAGGCAGAATTGGGATCCTGGGGTGTGTGGGGAGTGGGAACAGCAATGTCACCCAAGCTGCTGAGTTATCCTAAAAATGAACTTTTTGTGCCCAGTCTGCCCTGGTGGCAGAGAGCCTTGGGATGCAGCGTGAGGCTCTCCAAGAGCAAGCACAGAGTGTTTTTTAGGGAAAAATGGTCACACACTCTGCTGTACTTGACAAAAAGGCACTTTCAGGGACTGCAGATTTAGCTTTTATACAAATTTCATCTCTGGAGGAGGAAGGAGTTTCTCTGCCATGTTCCTCAGGAGCATGTGGGACTTTGCTGAGTTAAAGCCAGGCCCTGAGGAAGCCAAATCTGGTCTTTTGCTTCTGGTCTTGTGGCTCAAAACTGGCTGTGGCTGACCAAAGTGGCTCCAGAAGCAGGGATTTGAAAGGAAACATTTGTGTGTTGTAGTGGTATAATTACAAAATTCTGCTTGATTACCTGTCAGGCTAATTAAAACAGTGACAGGCCAGCAGTCCTCTTAGAGTTAGTAGCATCTGTGCTTTGTATTCCACAGGCTTAGAGTGCAATTTTAATTAGAGTTATTACCAGCAGACAATGCACAGTTGTGCTGGAAAAATATCCTAAAACTGAATGTGCTGGGTGTAAGAGCTCTGGAAAAGGAGGTTCTGATGAGCAGAGTCTGGAGAGCAGCTGGTTTTAGGGCATGGTTTGACAAGACTGGGACTGGGTTTGTTCACTGGCAGCTTCCCCTTTGCCTGGTGTGTGACTGTGTCTGTTCCAGGTGGGAACAGGCTCAGCTGGAAGTGCTGGGACAGTGAGGGAGAGGATTACTGGGATGGACACTGAGCTGCCTCCAACAGGCAACTTTTAGATCCCTCCTGTAAAGACAAGGGCTGTGTGTGATCTCCAGGCATCCTCCTGCTCCCCAGGATCCCAGCTGTGCTTCCCTGGCTCCTCACATGTGTCTGCCACCCTTCCTCCCACTCTTTTCCCAATCCTCTGGAAATCTGCTCTCTCCTTTCTTTCCCTCTTTATTTTCTCCCACCTCCAGCCTGATTCCCTTCTCCTGCCTCTCTGCCATCCCTTGCCTTGGCTGCTTCCTTCTCCCATTATCACTTGGGCTCTTTGTGCCACCCAAAAAAACCCCCCAAAATTAAAACTCTGTTCTAAAGTAATTTGATAAACTGAATCCCCAAAGCTGCCACTTTATGGTGGATTCAGTTGTGTTTTTTAGAGGATGAACTGGGAGAGAACATCCTGACTTTTCAGCAGAGTGAAATGGCAGCTTTTGATAGAACCCTGATTGTAATTAGTTATTGCAGAGTCTGCATTTTGCTTGAGATTTGGAGTATTAGGCTTTGGTGGGGTGGTTTTTTTTGGGTTTTTTTTTGGGTTTTTTTGGGTTTTTTTTTTTTTTTTTTTTTTTTTTTTTTTTGTTTTGGGTTTTTTTTTTTTTTTTTTTTTTTTTTTTTTGTTTTTGTTTTTGTTTTTGTTTTTTTTTTTAACTTGAGTAAGATTTAGGATGGAGTCTCCGTGACTTGACTTTTCACCCTAAGGTTTTGGTGAATACCTGGACAAAATTTAAGATAAAGTTATGTTCAGCCACAGGTGCCTGGCCAGATCTTTTCTTTGCCAAGAGATTTTGGAAGAACAGGTAATTACCAAGTGGTAGCTCAAGGGATGTGCCTCATTCCAGCATTTCAGAGTATTTTCTCTCAGAATATATGTGAGCTGTGTTGTCTGTGCTCCCTGAGTGGGAATATGGGGCTGAAATGACACCAAGGAATGTCTGGGAAGGCAGCAAGGCTGTTCATTCTGCAATCTGACACAAGGCATACTTTGGCACAAAGCAAGTCTGCCCTTCTGCACTTGTTTGATATTATAGAAGAGATTGTTGTGGCCTTACAAGAAGGTTAAGATGTCGTGGAGTTTAATACACTCTGGAAATTGTCCTGTTAGAGCCACTGCAGCTGGTGATTGATGAGGCAGGTTATGATGGGAGCTCTCAATCCTGTGTTTGTGTGTGCAAATTGCCATTTCCCAGCCCTTTCAAGGTTGCTAACTTTATCTTGTGGTGCAGCCCATATTTAAGGATTTCATGTTGAATTAGCCTTTGATTAAGGGCAAAGGAGCTTTGATGATAAAATGCCACTACCAGTGGTTCTGTGGACTGGCTTGGAATAACTTATCAATCACTCTCCATGACTGAGAACACGTTGTGGACATGAGGGTCACCCTTTGAGGATTAATTTTTCTGAGATAAACAGCTCATGGCTGTTGGATGATTATGGTCAGAAGCAATTATGGTGTTTTTAAACTGCTCATTACTAGAATAAAGAGTCACTAGACTGAGTTTTAAGCCTCTGCTTAAATAGCTGGGTCAAGAAGTGTCAGCCTGGGTTCCAAGGTGTTATTGAATGATAGGAGTTACTGGGAGTTCTGGCACAGGTGGGTGCTGGCAATTTGTTTCCCCTATTCTTTTTTTTTTTTTTTTTTTTTTTCTCCCCTCTCCTCTTAACTGAATTTCTGCACCTTTTAGGTGAGTAACTCAAACAGCCAGCTGGCAGTTCTGTGGAATCCCCTGTAAATAGCAAACACCTATTTTCCAGATATTCTGAAGAGCATTTCACAGCTGGTTTAGGTTCTAGGAGTCATGGGCTGTTTCCATTTTTCTCTCTCTCTCTCTCTTTTTTTTTTTTTTTTTTTTTTTTTTTTTTTAAACTCCTGCAATGCTCATCAGCTGAGCTGAGAGAATGGACCAGTACAGTGTGAGTGTGATGCTTCTCATGGCTGGAAAAGTGGTGAAGCCTTAAAGCCAAAGCATGTCTGAGATAAATTCCTATTTAATAAAAAGGAGAGCCCCAAACACCAGCACTGTGGGTAGCTGCTGTCATGAGCACTGCCTGAAAGGGATGAGAAGCTGTCTTATGGAGGGATTAGTGTAGTGAGGAATAAACTGCTGAATCACTGGGAGCAAGGAGGAAATAGAGTGGAGAGGCTCTGGAAAAAAAAAAATAAAATGGCTGCTGGAATTCAATTAAAATCACAGTAGGATTTGCAGTTGGAGATGGAGCATCCATCATCCCGGATCTGGTGGTGGCTGCTGCCCCCAGGGGTGCTTAAGTGAGTGTGGAGCTCCTGAAAAATGCTGGAGTGGCAGAGCTGCAGCCAGGAGAGTCCCCATTTCCCCCCAGACTGATGAGTTTTCCCCAGCACACCTCAGAGTCTGGGTTGCTGCTCACTCTGCAGGCACTGACACTTGCTCATGGATTATCCGAGGTGGGAGCTGCAGGTTGTCCCAGAGGCTGGGAGGGGCTCCCTGTGGGGCTGCAGATCAGTTGGAGGGGTTTATGATTTTTTTTTTTTTTTAAGTTATTTGGATGATTTCATCATTTTAGTTATTTAAGGATGTGCAGGTGAGGGGCTGAGTGGTTTGAACAGCCTCCATGTCATCATCAGTGATGTCCACAGTGCAAATCCAGAAAAAGCCCAAAACTCCCCTAAAAGCATTCAAGCCAACACCAGGCCAGAGTAGCAGGATTCTCTTTTTTTAAATAAAGGATGTTGTGTAGAATAATTTTCAAGTAAAAATGGTTCAGTTTGGCAAAATTTTCTCCTACTTTTTTGTCCTACACACAACCATCCTAATTTACTCTTGATAATTCATGGAGGTGTGACTCTTTTTAACATGCAATGACAGAAGAAAAATTTAAATGACAGTGTATTAATTCAAGGGTAGGACATAATGATGGGGGTTTGAGTGTAAAAGAATGGTATGAAAGGCTGACAAAGTCTTTCAGACTGTATCTAAAATTCTTGAAACAAGGTGAAAAAGAAGGTTTTAAAAGAACTCACTGGAAATCAGCTGGTATTATTTTAAAAGTATGTTCAGCTAATTTATGTAGATTTTTTTTCTCAGCTGTGTTTCAACTGAAGAACACAAACTCAGCTTGGACATGGTTGGATTTTAGTCAGGTTGAATTCCCCCATTTCACTTGGTTTTCAGTGAGTGTTCCCTGCTGCAGGTGGGACAGGAGGAATGGCTGTGGCTCTGACCATTACTGGAATGGCTTCTTTGCTATCAAATCTTGTGTTAATCATTTGAAATGCCTTCAATGTGCCCTCAGCGATTTGAAATAGCATCAATTAACATTTAGGAAATTAATTTCTGACTCCTGGAATATTAAACATTTGCTTTACAGATGGAAATGAGGTGTACTGAGTGTGCATCTCTCGTGCCCCTTTTAACCCACATCCTCATAAGGCAAAACAAAAATGCTAAATTGGAACCACAAAGGTCTGGTTTGGTGCTGGAATTGTGACACATGGATTTATTGCTGCCAGGTTTGATAATTCACCAGGGGCATTAAATTCTTTGCTCAGATTCAAGGCCAGGTTGGACAGCCTGGGATAGTGGAAGGTGTCAGGGCTGGAACTGGATGAGCTTTAAGGTCCCTTCCAAAAAGGGACCCTCCCAAACCAGTCTGGGATTCTGTGATACTGAGAAATGTGGCTAAAAATTAGGAAACCCCAAACTAAAGCAATGTCTGGATGAAACACCTTATGCTGCCTCATGGTTCACTGTGGCACACTTTGATTTTACTCCTCCTTTTGAAAAGATTTGAGACCTCAAAGTAAACAACTCAGAAAACAAAGGTTCTTCAGGAAATCTATAATGTGAGTCATTAGCCTTTGCTTTGCAGTTTAAAATATTCAGTCTAATCCTTGCTACAACTGATTTTGTCACCCTTTTAATGATCAATTAAAATATTATAGGTGTGATTCTGCATAAAGGTGTTGGAGTGTGAGTCACTCAAGAAATGTTTCCCTGTTTTCTGTGTCTTTATATTGGTCTTGGGTGAAAATTTGCATCCCTTGCTCCCCCTGGACATGCTTGGCAAATGGATTCATTGCTTCATCTGCCAGCTGAAGGGAGGAGAAATATTCCTTAGGGTCCATTTTTTTTTTTTTAATTTTGCATCTTAGTTTCTCAGGACCACAGTTTTCCTTCTTGGGAAAGAAAATAAGATATTTTGTTTAATTCATTCAAATTGATCAGTGTTCCTGTTTATACCATTTTAAGGACATCATCTTCATATCCTTACTTAGAAGTACATATTTTGTTTGATTTCTTTTCATTATCTTTTTAAATTATTACTCTGCCTACAGCATGTTGCAAATTCTGGTGGTTCTTGTTGAATTTGGAAGGGATCTGTAGAGGTGAAGTGGTGCAAGTGCCCTGCTCCAAGTTTCCTAGTAAAAAGTTATTTTAGGATTTATTGAGTGGCAGCTGTCCCCAATACCCCATGTGGCACAGAGAAGGAATCTGACTCACTTTTTGTCTCCAGTCTGTAATTCCTTCTGCTCTTTTCTCATCACTTCTAAACCTTTCAGGAGTTATCACTTCAGTCTCACAGCCACTATTTTCATTCCTCTTCACACCCAACAGCTCCTGGCCACCAGTTCCTCCCTGTGTCCCTGTTCCTATTAGATCTGTGTTTTCCTTTGTGCTGCTGATTCACTGCCAGCCCTGAGCACGCAGAGTTGTGCTGCTTGTCCCTGCCTGTAATCTGTGTATTTCCAGAGTTTAACTGCCCACCACTGGAATTTCCAGACCATGGAGCCATGCAGGCAGCAAACTGCATTTCATGCACTGCTGAAGTTAATGGGAATTTGGATCAGCTTTTTGGTGCCCTACTTCAAAGCAGTTCAAAGATCCCTTATTTCCTCATTTTCCTCTTAATCTTCGTTCCTCTCATTCCACAAGAATTATCACAATTCTACTGTATCACCAGCTTTGATACAGGAGATCTTATCTCAGCACAGTCCTTGAAGTCTTTTTTCTTCCACAGGAAGCAGACGGGGGAAAAAAAAACCACACGTTTTCATGCTGAACAGATGTGTCCTGATTTTCTTTGTTTTTATTTAGGTTTTGCCACAGTCTGTTATCCTAGAATTAAAACACCTCATCAGAGGATGATGATTAGAGCTACCTTTGTTTTTTCCTCCCTTTAAAATGTCACTGGAGCATCTCTCACTTTTTCTTGGTGACTTCTTTGGCAGCACTGAAGCTGCAGTGGGTTGTGCTTTGTTACACCCCTGCAGCTCAAACCCCACTGTTGACAATCTCATATTGGTAATTCCTTTTGATACAGCTACAGAAGTATATTGTTCATCATTTCTTTTCATGCATAAGGCTCCTAAACTGTCTGACCTTCAGCTTTCCAGCATCCCAAATGCCTTGAGTGTGCTTGGGACTGCCTCACTCCAATGTCAGTAAGTGGAAGATTGGTCAACTGGGGAGAAATTCTCCTTTGTGAGGATGGTGAGACCCTGGCACAGAGGAAACGTGGCTGCCCCTGGATCCCTGGCAGTGTCCAGGTTGGACACTGGGGCTGGAGCAGCCTGGAAGGTGGAAGGTGTCCCTGGAGGGACTTTGAGGTCCCTTCCCACCCAAACCTTTGTGCAGGTGCTGTGCAGCTGCTCTTACCTGGTGACATTTCAGTTAATTCTTTTAGTCTGAACTCTCTTGCACACCAAGCTGTAAGTGGTTTATTTCAGAGGATCTCTGCCCATATTTCTGTTCTGAGATGTGAACCTGGGCTCTCTCTGAGCTCTCAGCAGCTCAGGGCTGTGAGGCAGCATCACCACCAACCTCAGGCAGGAGCTGAGCTGTTTCAGTCACTGAGAGCTCTCAGCCCTGGGCTTTGCTGTGGGTTTGAGCCGAGCTGTGGAGCTGGGCTCAGCCTGGGCTCAGCCTGGCTCCCTGTGCTGTGCTCTGTGTGCAGTCCCAGCTCATTGTGGCTCTCAGACCCAGCGTGGGGCTCGCTGGCTTTGGGCTTCCACAGGAATCTCTCAGCAGTTCCTCTCATCTCTGTTGCATTTCCAGCTCTGTCTTCAGTGCTTCCTGCAGCTTGCTGCAAATCCCAAATTGTCTTTGCTGCTTGTGCTGGCTCTGGCCAGGGGCCTGCACTTTGGGTTTGCTTTTGAGACCTCTCCCCCTCCTCACACCCTCTGTTTGCCATCTGCATTTTAGAGATGCTAATACATTTCAAGTATTTTTACAACCCTTTATACCATATTTTCAACTTGGTTACTTGCACTAAAGTTGGCTTTCTGCAGTAACACAAAGTGCTTGCAGTCTTTTTTGTTCACCACTTTGCAGATGACTTTCATTTTCCTTCCTAAGCCATTTTTGTGTAATTCTGCATTCCCATGCGCTCTCGCCACTGAAGCTCTTTATGCTGTGGTGTATTTTTAACTAATGATGTGTCACTGCACCAGCTTGGATTTTCTTGTATCTATTCTGTAAACAACTAAAGTTCCTTTTGAGGGGGAGGAGGAGGAGAAGAAACAGTGCCAGAGAGTTACAAGTCATGTTCGTCTTCATGCAAGCAAAAGAGATCAGACTGGCCTAGGACCAAATTAATTAAATGTTCCATTTAGTGGAAGATGTCAGTGAGGAATAGATAATTCTTCCCATCTGAAGTGCTTGGCTGGTGGAGAGGAACATCTCTGTGTGAGCAAGAGGCCTCTGAATGTTACACAAATGTCAGAGCAGGAGGAGAAGTTCTGAGGCTGAGGAAATCCTGGGGAATTTTATCTCCTGGCTGGGTTTTCAGCTCTGGCTTTGCCATTAAGAGGGGCAGCAGCAGGATTGGGGATGGCAGGAGCCAAAAGGACCAGAGCATCAAAGGATGCTCAGAGGAGTTATTCATGTCAGAGGATTGCCAGGTCCAGGAGGGATGGCAGAACATGTGGATCCAGAGGATAAATGGGCAGAGTAGCTGGTGTATTTGTATTTCATGAACTGCCAATTTAAGGAGAGTAGGGTGAACCCTCTGGGATTAAAGACACTTTGTCAAAGTAAAACAAGAAAGTTTTTTTTTTTTCTTAGCAAAGTGTAGGAGGAGGCTGCAGTGCTCTCCTCTCTATAATTTTCTGTCATAATTGAATATAGCTGTAGTTTCTGAAACTTTATATATCCATAAAATCAGTTACCTGGAATATGTCTGCTCAATTGCAGCGCTGTAATCTCGAATGCTGTGCAGCAGGTAACTTTAATAACCATTTCCTGATGTAATACTGCCCTCTGCTTAAAGAATGCCAAACTTCATTGCAGAGATGTACATTTAAATCAAAACATACCTGACCAAAAATATGTGTGGTTTTATCCAGGATTTTGCATCATTTGGGACTGGAAGGAATGTGTGGGATGGGAAATGTGAGCACTCACTGGAGCAGCTCTGTTGCAGGTGGATCATTTTACATCACATCTGGTGGTACAGGGTTCTCATTAGAGCTATAAAAATAATGTGATTTTTTTTCTTTTTTTTTTTTTGTCATTCTGCTGTAAAATGTTTATATGAATTTAACTTATTAAGTCTTGAATGGAGGTTGCCCAGTAAAGAAGTGAAAATAATTTATGTGTCTATGAAAATCACAATGGCTCATTTTGATTAATCTGCTTGAAATAAATGCCTGAAAGGTGAAAAATGATTTGCTTGCCATGTGAAGTGACTTAGTGCACTTATCCTGTCACTGTATCCAAAACCATGGCTTTGCTCACAGCCCCTGTGAGCATATTTCCTGTGGGACAGCAGTATCTGAAATTGCTCTCCTCACAGAGGATGCAGGGAAGCAGTTCCCCATTTCACTTGATTTCTTTATCAGTTTATGGTCCACTTCACAGACAAAAGCTGGTTTACACTGATCTTGGTTATCTACACAGCACTGCTTTATGTCAATATTTTGGTTGAGATTTAACTGTGCAAACCTGAGCCCAGCTGAACCTTCCCAGGATTTGAGCACCTTGACGTGGTCCCTGGTGCTTTCTGTGATGCTCTCAAAACTTGACAAAATAAAAACATGGGAGATGCCTCAAGCCAGGATGTAAATGCAGAGAGAGGGGTTGAAGCAGGATCACCAGAGCATGGAGATGTCTGGCAGGGTTTTTGCTTCCCAACATGAGTGAGAAATATCAAAGGCACAAATGGCAGCAGCACTTCTGGGTTGGTTTTTCTCCCAGTTCACCACATCACTCTCCACTCATGGTGGAGCCTCAGCTTGTGAGTGCTCAGGCATGGCTCAGCCCTACCCAAGGAATGAAACCAGCTGGGCTGGGAGAGATTTAAATATTAACAAGAGAATAATCAAGATATTGAGTTGCTGAGAGCTGTCTGATGGCAGGTTATCCCCTCCTGCCTGCAGAGGGGAAGGGGCTGCTCTGGGCAGGAGGAGGGAGAGGTCTCAGAGCCTCACCATGTGGGAGAGACTTAAACTGGATTTTGGGAAGAAATTCTTCCCTGTGAGGGTGGGGAGGGGCTGGGATGGAATTCCCAGAGAAGTTGTGGCTGCCCCTGGATCCCTGGTGGTGTCCCAGGCCAGGTTGGACACTGGGGCTTGGAGTAGCCTGGGATGGTGGAAGGTGTCCCTGCTGATTCAGAATTCCTTTCTCCAAGTCTGGAGTTGGTGACGCAAAGTGACAGAGTCAAAGCTCGGCGTTCTATAGAAATATTAGATGTGATCTGTTCTGCTTTATTAAGGAAATCTGTTTGGCATTCTGGTACAGGGGAACTAATTGGGTCCGTAGTGAGTGCATAAATTAGAGCTGCCTTATGCAGCACCACTAATTTATGCACAAGGAGGCTTGAAAATGTTCTAGACATCTTGAGAAGAGTGTGGTTTTGCTAAGTTAAAAAATTGCAAAATAACTCGAGAATGTACATTTATAGGAATCTTCTTCCCAGAGGATTCCATGAAATTGTGCTGTAAGTAAAATACTGAGAAATATATGAAGTATTTAAGGTCAAGAGTGTTTCAAGCTCTCATCTATCAGACATGACTGGATAATTCACAATTTGTAATTATTGGGCTAATTTAGCATGATTTCCTTATAATGGAATGGGTGAGGATTAATATCTTATATTTTCAAAAGGAATTGGTGAACATTTGTCTCCATAAAGATACAAAAGAAAGCAGTGAGATGTGAAAAGGTGCAGGGGCAAGTGTGATGTCCTGTCCTGTGGAATATGGAAAGGGTAACGTGGAATCTGAGTGTACCAAGTGTGTGAGGATGACTGCTAATGGAGACTGGGACCTTTCTTTACTTCCATTTAATATCAGCCAAGCAAGATGCAAAGACTGCCAGCTTTGCAGTCTCAGTGGGATTTATTTGGGGTGCCTTAACTCCTCATATTTGAAGCATTTTTTTCTCTCTGGAAGCAGAACTGTAGATGGATTTGGAGCTTCCACACCAAGTTTCAGTGACTGCCTCCAAGGCATGCTGTTCTCTAGTCTGATTTCAGCTGGGAATTAATGCTTCCCTCATTTGTGAGCACTCTTTTTATCCAAAAGATAGTTTAGGCTTACAGAGCTGCTCTCAATATATAATAATAGCATGTCGAGAATACACCCTTTAATTAAAACAAAGGAGCTCGAAAAGAACAAAATAAATCCACCTGTAAAATGAGTAAGTGCTCACAAGGCTTCCATTTAATCAATAGCGGTGTCGGCAGTGATTGCGAAAACTCGAGCGCGGTGTTTTAATCAGGGATGTTTTCCCTGGCACGGGGGCGGAAAATACACTGATTAATTAATTTCTATTCCTGGAACGAGCCAGCCTCCCAGCAGAGCTAACCTGAGCAGCTTGGTGACAGGGCAGGACGCGCTGAAAATGTGAAAATGTAGAAATGTAAGAGGTCCCTGAGTTGGTGTCGTCAGAGCCGAGGCAGAACCCGCGGCCGGAGCTGATTAATGAGTCCGAAAGAACAAGTGGCAAAACTTGAGTGCTGGGAGAACCTGGTGCTGCTTTTCATGTAAAGGGTTTATTGAACTTCTTTTTTTTTTTTTTTTCCTTTTTTTTTTTTTTTTTTTGCCTGGCTGGGAGCTATTTTACGACTTTTCCGAGGAGTGGTTTTGATGTTGGGGCTGGTTTAGACGAAGGAGTTTTGCTGTTTGATTTTTGGCTTTGCAGCCTGTCCTTGCTCAGCACAGGATCCTAGTTTGCTGTGCCCACAGGAGATTGGGAAGGTAACCAGCTTCCTTCTAGGAGCTATTGATGCACTAGTTGCATATAATTAGGGATGTTAACAAGGGCATTATTTTGCTAATTATTATGCCTAATTACAGGGAAAAAACTAGAAAATTTCACGGCCACTTTATGCTAGATAGAACTTAGAAGCTTTCCAGAGACTAAATACATTAATTAATCTACTGTGCTTGTTTAAATAGAAGAATGTACTAAAATATTTTCTGTTTCATGGAGGAAAAAGGAGAAATAAGAGTTAGTGACCTTTCTGGAGAAGCAACCTATTTAAATAAGTAAAACTAAATAAATATAATCAAAGAAATGTTGTTTTTAATGATCTACTTGATGAAACAGGGCAGCAAAAGCTGCTGTAGAAGAGTAGGATATAAATTGGAATATGAGGAGAAAGAAGGGTTTTGTATTGATTTTGGTGGCCAAACTGGCTGATTTTGGAACTTTGGGGTGTAGAAGGCTGGGCTGGGAAGGACTCAGAAACTGTCCTGTACCACTTGGAATGTCCCATGGAGAAGTTCCTCTGGCAGTTTGTGTTGAGAGGTGGCCAATTCCAGAGTGCCAGGGCCGAAACCACTCAGCAGGAATTTGGGTGAGGGGATGATGCCTGTGGAGCATCCCCCAGGGTCTGGGCAGGGTTAAAACCTGGTAGCAACTTCTGGAGTCCAATCCCAACTTTTCACACTGCTCATACTCCATGGGAGTGGATGGACTGACACAAAGTCCCACTGCTGAAGTGCACATGTCTGAAAGCTCCCAAAATCTCCCTAAACCAGTTCAGGGCTTTGTTGGAGCCAATAAAAACGGCGCTGCCGTTCGGTGCCGTCACTTGACGTGCCGAGGGTTTGGGTGGTGCATGGACATAAATGCTTTTATTGGACAGCTGCAATTTGCCCTTTATTCATTAAAACCCAGGGATGGATGTTGTGATGCACAGAGAATGACAGGAACTGTGAAGAGCTTCCATTGTTGGATCTGGTTATTGCAAACTGTAACTCCACTTCCCTTTATTGGTGCTCTGGATGTCACCACCTTCATGACTTTATCATGCTGTGAATCAAGGCAGACTTTAAGAGGACAAGAACTCCTTAATTTCCTTTTCTCTGAGTTTATTTGCACAAGAGGGTGAGAATTCCAGCCTGTCTGTATTACTTGAAGGAGTTAGAACAGTTGGATCGTTTATTTGATGGGAACTTTGAGCGGTGTCATTGAAGTAAGAACAATTTGTACTTCAGAGAGCTCCTCTGGCTAGAACTTCACCCATTTCCACCCTTTTCAGCCCTGCCACAATTGCTGTTTTCCAAGAGATCAGTGCAGTGTATTGCAGGGAAATCATCCAGTCAAGAAGATCTTGTGCACCAACCACCTCCAAAGCTGAGCACTCCAATCAGTTCACTCAAATATTCATTAGGAAAGCAAACCCCTGCTGATTGTAATGAGAATTTTGTCTGCAGAAAGCTTTTGTGACTTGGTCTCGAGTGGTGCTTTAGACTTCTGAAGAGTCTTTCAGAATCTTGGCTTTAAGATAATCTTTTCTAAAAATAATGCAAATTGCTGTAAAAACCTCCTTCCAAATTGGTGGTATTTTTCCAGCGGGTCAAATGGACTTTGGGCCAAGACAGGAAACTTTAGTTTCTAAGGGGTTTTTTTTAGGATAAATACATTTTTGTGTGCTTGCAGCTGTACTGCATAAATAGTCTTTGAATCATGCAGGATTAATTAGGATAGCCATGTTCTGAATAAATTAATTGGATCATCTAAAAAATTACCCCTTTTTCTTGAAAGCCATTCCAAAAAAGTAGAGTTTGCAGAATGTTTAATTCAGTCTGGAGGCAAAACGTGACACAGAGAGAGTGAGGCTGCAGTGAGCACTTTCTTTTTTGACTGCCTTAGAAAAGCTGTCACTTGAAAGGCCCAGAAACTGCCAGGAAAAGTTTGTGGAATCTCCAGTCTCACTTTTTTTTTTTGTCTCAAAAAGGGCTTTGAATAAACCTTAACTTTTTCTGACAGTGAAATTTTTGTGACTGTGACATTCCCTCTGGAGTGAATCTCCCCTTCCTTCCCATCAGCCCCACGGGATGGGTGAGCACCAAGGACAAGACCAAAGGCTAATGATGCAAATCATAATTAAAGCTAATTAGAGTGTGGGACTGCTGATGGAGGAAAGAAGGGAAGCTAAAAATTTAGGGGTTGTGTGTAGCTCAAAATCCCAACAAGGGAAAGGACAGGAGTGACCCCTGGAGTTCCCACCCCCACATCTCTGTGTTTCTAAAAATAAAAATAATTAAAATAATTGTGCTGGTTGTGATAAGAAGTGTGGGAATGGTGGTCGTTGTCCATCCCAGCAATCTCCATTTTACCTTGGAAAAAAAAGATATTTGGCACTGCCAGGATGTTTCTGTGTCTTGCAAGGTTTTGAAAGGAAGTGGAAGTTTTCAGTTCTGAACAGAAATAATAAAATTTCTGGAATAATAAAATTCTTACATATGAGATGTGTTTGACCTACTGGCAATAGTGTTGGGCTCCTCAGCACTGGATATTTCCTCTGATAATTTGGGGTTGTGTTCATGGACTGGAGCCTTGCTGAAAGCAGCAAAATTTCCACCTGGCCTCATTGTAGTATTTGGTTTGCAAGTTAAAATAGGACATTTTGAGTTTAATTTGGCTTTGGAAAAGCTCAGTGCCTTCTAAAATTTGTGGCATTAAGGACCTGAAATGTAATGTCTTTTAAGACTAATGCCTGGAAATGTCTGTAATTCCCTGATAAGTTTTATGGGAAATGAAGGTATTTTAAAAAAATAAAATTAAAAAAAAAAAATAAAAAAAAATTAAAGCAGTGTCCTTTACTTGTATAATGCAGAAGTGTCAATTAAAAAATGGCAGCTTCTGGAATGAGAATGACATTGCCAAGAATTTTTAGAACTTACTGTATTAGTGAGGGCTGAGAAAGCATTTGTCTAAAAACGATGAGCTGGCTGTGAAAGCTTTCTGGGAAACGTGAGGCTTTTCCATTCTATTAAATACCTTTTAGAAGGGATGAGTGCCTTGAAATGTTTGTCCTCTCAGTGCTTAAAAGGCTCAGCATGTCCCCATAAGTTGCTGTGTTTTATGTTATTTGTGTGTGTGCATCCCTCTCTCTGCTTTTCCTGAAATTGTGTCTATTTGTGTCCATAAATCTCTGCTGCACTTGTGCTCTAATGAACAAAAAACTCCATGCAGTGCTCCCTGAATTAGAAAATCCCCTTTTCAGTCAATTATCGTAGCAACTGCTCAGTGGCTTGGTTTTTTTTTTTTTTTTTTTTTTTATTTTTATTTTATTTTATTTTTCTTGATTAGTTACAGAAATGCATTTGCAATGGCTTGAAAATAAAATATTAATCCATTTTCTTTTAAACCTGTAGCCCTCCAGTCTGGTACAGCCCAACATTCATTACAAATAGTTTGGATATAAATGGGATTGTACCAGAATTCAGCTCAGAGCAGTAATTACAAGTAAAAGCTTTGGTTACACTCAATGCTGGAGCAGTTGTTAAAACCAGAGCGTTGCCAATCACCAGCATTAGCAGGGATATTATTAAAGCACATTAAAGTTTATTTCAAGGAAGTTCTGGCTCAGGGTAAGACAGAGATCTGGAAAAAGCAATGAAAAGGATGAACTTGAATTATTCAGAATGAAGAGCAGGGGGAGAAAACCTAATATTTGACAGGACTTTTCAGGAGAGTGTGTTAAAAATGGGACAAAAAGGACAAAACTTTTGTGGGATGAGTATGAGTTGGAAGTTTTTGTCTATATATCTATTTATATCTGCGTATTTTATATTTTCATTTTAATTTATATTTTTTATTTTTAATATTTTTAAAAATATTTTTTTCCTCTCTATACTCTAAAATTTTGCTTGGATGGCAGAGAGTGTTTGTAATCCAGCATGTTAGGAGGCGAGGAAAGGAAATAATTCAGGTTTTTTTGTGTGTGTATGTATCCAGACAGACCAAACACTGAACCATCCAAAGCAGTTTATTGACACAGCTGGAAAAAGCCAATAAACAGTTTAAATTTTGTGCCTATTTAGCACAAAAGCCTGAGTGACTCTTTGGAAATACTTCATAAAAATGTGGAAATAGAGACTGTCACTCCCATCAGTGCTTCCAGGCTTGTTCCAGCATGCTTTAATCTGTATTTTTCTTAGTTAAAGTTATTTCCTTGAATTAAAAACAAAGCCTCTTTCCCCTATTTATCACCATTCCATCCCAGGTAAATCTTCATTTTGAATTTTGGTATTTATGGCCTTTTTTTGGGCGAGTAGCAGGGTTGTATTCCCAAAAGAATCTGCTGCAAAGGATCTTTGGGAGGAGCCTTTATAAAAGTTCATAACAGAGATAACACTGAGCCTGAACTCTGAATTCAGGGGCTGTATCTTCACATGGAAGGGAAATCTGTGTAAATAAGCACTAATTACCCCTCTGACAGGCAGCAAACCCCAAATCTGTATCCATTTAGGATGCCTGCCTTTCTGTAAGCTGTTTTTCCAATAATCCATTTTCCGCATTTATTAACCAATAAATACATTTTTATAAATCTCGATGACATTTGGGTATTTTATTAACCACAATAAATGCCAGGGAAAATTGAATTAAGAAAGCTTGTAATGTGCTTTACTACCAGTTTTCAAATTTTGCTGAGCTGTAAATGGTCCTGCTTTATATCCAGGATAAATCTGTTTGAGGACTACAGGAATAATTCTTTTTCTTTGTTGCCAGAGGCCCTGACCTTTGGGTTGATGAGTGGTTTTTAACAGCTTCACCTCTGTCTTATTCTCTCTGATTCTGGAGTAATTTGATTATCTGCCTCGAGCAGTGTCCCAGCAGATGTGAAACCCTTTAGGTGATGGTGCAAAATATCTCCTTGTATTTGTCCCGTTTTTTCAATCACAATCTCAAAACAGGCACTAATTGTCCCAAAAATGTGGGGAGGAGACACTATCTGATCCCAAAAGTTGAATTTCTTCCAGGTGAGACCCTTCCCCTTCATTTGCAGAATAAAGTTGGTAATTTGAGCACTCTGCAGGGGATGCACCAAACCAAATTTTTTCTGCGTGGAGTTTTTCTGATTAGTTCTGTGCTTGCTGAAGATGCTGCTCCAGAATTCATGCTTTCCTATTTATTCTCCTTTTTTACATCTCCTGCCCAACTCTGAGCTTGTACTGTTTATTTACATGACCTCCATGCTCTTCCATTCTAGGGATGATGTTCCCTTCCTTAAGTGTATTTTTTCCCCCAAATATTTGTATATCAGAAAGGCAAAGCTGGACTTAACACAGTGTGGCTTTTCTTGTGAACCCAATTAATTTTTTCTCAGCTAATGAAGTACAATAACCTCATTATTTCAGAAAGCCACTTCATTTTTAGGGTAGCAAAGCCAGTGCCTGAGTTGTAATTAAAATTGGTGGAGCATCTTTCTTTGTGAAGACACAGGTTTAACTAATTCTGGGTTAACTTTTGGTTCCATGATCACTCCTTGGGCTTAATTGCATGGCTAAAACACCTTTTTCCTCTGGGTTAGCTGGTGGAGTTGAGGAGTTCCGTGCAGCTGAGAGCAGGATTGTGACTGTGTGTTCTAAAAGTGCTCCCCATTGGTTTAGGGCTGGTTTGTGGTGCTCCTGCTGCTTCCAGGTGCAGCTGGAGGATGCTCAGGCTCTGGGTATCACT